>PVKH010000017.1:0-32940 GCA_004027955.1 Chaetophractus vellerosus | reverse complement strand
GAGAATTGATATCTTAATGCTATTTAGTCTTCCAATCTATGACATGGAATGGCCTTCCATTTATTTTGGTCTTCTTAGGTTTCTTTTATTATAGCAATATACAGGTCCTTTATGTTCTTAGTTAAGTTTATTACTAAGTTTGTGATTCTTTTTGCCACTATTATCAATGGAATTTTTTTTTCTGATTTCCTCCTCAGATTGCTCCTTATATGTGTACAGAAATGCTACAGATTTTTGCATATTAATCTTGTATCCTGCCATTTTGCTGAACTCATCTGTTAGTTCTAGTAGCTTTGTTGTGGATTTTTCAGGATTTTCTAGGTATCGGATCATATCATCAGTGAATAATAGGGAAAGTTTTACTTCTTCCTTTCTTACTTGAGTGTCTTTTATTTCCTTTTCTTGCGTAATTGCTCTAGCTAGCATTTGTAGCACAATATTGAATAACAGTGGTGACGGTGGGCATCCTTGTCTAGTTCCCAGTCTCAGCAAGAAAACTTTCAGTCTTTCACCATTGAGTACAACATTATCTGTGGGTTTTTTAAATATGCAGTTTATCATGTTGAGATAGCTTCCTTCTATTCCTATTTTTGGTGTGTTTTTATCAAGAAAGAATGCTGTGTTTTGTCAGTTGCCTTTTCTGTGTCAATCAGGATGGTCATGTAGTTTTTCTTCTTCAATTTATTAATGTGGTGTATTACACTAAATGATTTTCTTGTGTTGAACCACCCTTGCATACCTGGGAAAAAAACCTATTTAATGATGGTGTATAATTCTTTTAATGTGATTTTGGATTTGGTTTGCAAATATTTCATTGAGGATTTTTGCCACTATATTCATTAGAGAAACTGGTCTGTAATTTTCTTTTTCATAATATCTTTATTTGGCTTTGGTATTAGGGTAAAGATGGCTTCACAGAATGAGTTTGGTGCATTCCCTCCTGTTTAATTTTTTAAAGACCTTAAGATGGTATTAGATCATCTTTGAATAATTGGTAGAGCTCACTTTTCATTTTTTGAGAATTTTCATGACTGTTTCAATTTCTTTACTTGTGATTGGTTTGTTGTGATCCTCTATTTCTTCTAGGGTCAGTGTAAGTTGTTTGTGTTGTCCATTTCATCTCTACTGTCTAGTTTTTTGGTGAACAGTTGTTCATAGTATCCTCTTATGATCTCTTTTATTTCTGTGGGGTCAGTGGTAATATCTCCCCTCTCATTTCTGATTTTATTTACTTGTATTGTCTCTCTTTTTTTCTTTGTCAGTCTAAGAGTTTGTTGATTTTGTTTATTTTCTCAGAGAACAAACTTTTGGTTTTCCTGATTCTCTTTATTGTTTTTTTAATCAATTTCATTTATATCTGCTCTGATCTTTATTATTTCTTTCCTTCAGCTTGGTTTGGGAATAGTCGCTGTTCTTTTTTTAGTTACTCCAGATGTGCAGTTAGGTCTTTGATTTTAGCTCTTTTTCCTTTTTTAATGTAAGCATTAAGGACTATAAATTTCCCTCTCAGCATTCTTTTGCTGTATCCCATAGGTTTTGATATGTTGTGTTCTCGTTTTCATTAGTCTTGAGATATTTACTTATTATCTCGCAATTTCTTCTTTGACCTACTGATTATTTAAAAGTGTGTTGTTGTTTAATCTCCATATATTTGTAAATTTTCCCTTTTTCCATCCATTATTGATTTACAGCTTCATTCTAATATGATCAGAGAAAGTGCTTTGTAAAATTTCAGTCTTTTTAAATTTATTGAGATTTGTTTTATGGGCCAACATATAGCCTCTCCTGAAGAAGATTCATGAGCACTTGAGAAGAATGTATATCCTGCTGTTTTGGGGCTTAATGCTCTATAAATGTCTGTTAGGTCTAGTTCATTCACAATATTACTCAGACTCTGTTTCCTTATTGATCCTCTGTCCAAATGTTCTATCCAATGCTGAGAAAGGTATATTGAAATCTCCAACTATTATTGTAGAGACATCTATTTCTCCCTTCAGTTTTGCTGGTGTATGCCACATGTATCTTGGGGTACCCAGATTAGGTACATAAATATTTATTATAGTTCTTTTTTCATGGTGAATTGCCCCCTTTTAAAATATATCATAACCTTCTTCATGTCATATAATGGTTTTGCATTTAAAATCTATTTTTTCCCCAATATTACTATTGCTACTGCAGACCTTTTTTGGTTACTATTTGTGTGAAATATCTTTTTTCAGCCTCATTGTGTGCTTATGTCTAAAGTAAATCTCTGTAGACAGCATAAAAATGGCTTATATTTTTTATTCATTCTGTCAGTCTGTCTTTTGATTGGGGAGTTCAATCCATTAAGGTTCAATGTTATTATTGTAATGCCTTACTTAATTCATCCATTTTATCCTTTGGCTTTCTGTTATCATATCTTACTATTGTCTGTCTTTTTAGCCTTTAAATTACCTTTCCTAAAAATCTCCATTCCTATATTCTTCTCCAAGTCTCTCACTCTTGTCTTTTCCATTCAGGCTGCAGCACTCCCTTTAGTATCTCTTGTAAATCTGGTCTTTTGGTAACATACTCTCTCAGTTTTTGATTGTCTGTGAAGACTTCTTTTTTTAAAATTTTTTAAGATACTTATATTACACAAATGTTACACAAAAAAATAGGGGTTCCCATATGCCCCACTCCCCACACCTCCCACACCCTCCGACATAAACAACATCCTTCATTAGTGTGGCACATTCATTGCAATTGATAAATGCATCCTGGGGCATTGCCATTGAGCATAGACCGTAGTTCACATTGCAGTTTACACTCTCTCCAACACAATTCTGCAGGCTATGGGAACAGATATATAAAGGCATATATCTGTCATTGCAATGCCATTCAGGACAATTCACAATTCCTGAAAAAGCCCCAGCATTACACCTGTCCTTCCCTTCCCCTGCCCTCAGAACCTCTAGTGGCCACTGCCTCCATGTCAATGCTGTAATTTCTTTCATTGTAGAATACCTGTAAGTCCATTCTAGTCCATAGTTAATTCCCCAGTCATGAGGATTCTGGGATGGTGATGTCCGCTCCACCTCTAATTGAAAGGGGGCTTTGATCCCATACAACCAATGGATGGGACTCTTTTGCTTGCAGTTGTAGGCTCTCTCGTTTCCTTGGTATGGTGGTTGTCAAATCTCACCTTCTTGTTACTTTTCCTGTGTAAGTCCAATGAACTGGAGAGTAGGTGTTGCAACTCCACTGAGGCTCAGGGCCCAGCTGGCACATGGACAACCCAAAGATTCACGTCTCTTGGATGTACACCTACCAACTCCAGCACCAAGTATAGGTTCAGATAGAAGGGACAGATGAGCCATGTGTAGGGAAACCATAACTGAGTCCAACTCTGTCACTGTCAGGAGCACAAATTCCAAAGTAGGGCCCACTGGCAAGGCACCAAACTCTGGAGCTATTTGCCCTGACCATAGGACCTGGGTGTCTCCAGAGGCCTCAGGAGCCACACTATTTGACATAGTATCCACTTTGGCAGTCTATGAGATCCTGCTGAGATGTGTATAAGTGTTACCTCTGGGATGACTCACTTTGAAGTCTCTTAGCCATTTAAACTCATTTGTCTTTGCCTTTTCCCCCTTTTATTCGAGGTCTTTTTCCAGTTGCATTGCTAATTGGTGCTTGGTCATAATCCCACGGGGCCAGGGAGGCTCATCCCTGGAGTCATGTCCCACGTGGAGGGGGGGATGTAATGCATTTATATGCTGAGTTTGGCTTAGAGAGAGGCGTCATTTGAGCCAAAGGAGGCTCTCAGGAGGAAACTCTTAGGCACCCCACAACACTAGGCTAAGTTTCATTTTGTCTGTGAAGACTTTAAACTCACCCTCATTTTTGAAGGATAGTTTTGCCAGATATAAAATTCTTGGCTGGCAGTTTTTCTCTTTCAGTTCCTTGAATATAGCATACCACTGCCTCCTTGCCTCTAGAGTTTCTGATGAGAGATTGGCACCTCTTACTTAGCTTCCCTTGCAAGTGATGTGTTGCTTTTCTCCTGCTTCTTTCAGAATCTTCTCTTTATCTCTGGTGTTTGACATTATGAATAGTAGGTGTTTCAGGGGGTAGGTCTATTCATATTTATTCTGTTTGGGGTGCCTTGTCCTACTTAAATATTGATATTTCTGCGTTTCATAATGGTTGTTAAATTTTCAGTCATTATTTCCTCAAATATTCTTTCTGCTCCTTTTCCATTCTCTTCTCCTTCTGGGACACCTCTAATGTATATGTATGTGCATTCCATGTTGTCATTAAATTCTCTAAGAGCCTGTAAAACTTTTTCTATTCTTTCTTCTGTCAGTTCTCCTGTCTTTTCAAGTTCACATGCTCTGTCCTCAATTTCATTTATTCATTCTTCCACCATTTCAAATCTGCCTTTATATGCCTCTAATACATCATTTTTAAACATATATTTTTATTTATTTTTAAAAGATACTTAGATTACATAAAATGTTACATAAAAGAAATATATAAGGGATTCCCATATGCCCCACTCCCCACACCTCCCACTTTTCCCCACATTAACAACATTTGAACATCATTCAAAGTCCTGAAAATGCCCCCATATTACACCTCTTTTTCCTTCTCCCTGACTTCAGCACCTCCAGTGGCTACTGTCTCCACATCAATGGTATAATTTCTTCCATTCCTAGAATCACAGTAAGTCTATGATAGAATACCAGTAAGTTTACTCTAGGTTATATTTTATTCCCCAATCCTGAGGATTCTGGGATGGTGATGCCCACTCCACCTCTAATTGAGAGGGGACTTCAACCCCATATGGCTGATGGATGGTAGTCTCTTGCTTGCAGTTGTAGACTCTCTCAGTTCCTTGGTGTGGTAGTTGTGCACCCTCACCCCCTTGTTAGTTGTCTTGGCTAAGTCCAATGAACTGGAGAGTCTAATATATTTTTAGTCTCATCCATTATGTCTTTCATTCCCATGAGCTCTGTTACTTTTCTTTGTAGGTTTTCAAATTGTTCTTTAAGCTCACCCAGTGTCTTCTTAATATCCTTTTTCTTTTTAGTAATATTTCCCTTCAACTTATTGAATTGATTTACAAGATTTGTGTGATTATCATTAGTTAGTTGTCTTAAATCCTATGCCTCATGAGGATTTTTGGTTTATTCTTTTGCCTGGGCCATCTCTTTCAGTTTTTTAATTTAATCTTTCTGCTTGTAATTTTTTGCTGATGTTTAGGCATGTGGTTAAATTGGTGATTTTACTCTGATGTTTCTCTCTCTCTAGTCTAGTGGTTTTGTTTCACGGCTCTTCTTTGATTTTTGGTTCAACTTATTCTGAGTCTTTTAAATTGTTCAACTTAAGTTATTAAAATAGAGCCAGGGACACGCTAATGGAGCACATATCAGATCCAAGAAGTCTGGGACAAGAGACTCCAAAAAAACATTTTTTTTTTTATTATACATCCCCCCCTTTTTGCTTGTTCTTGCTGTGTCCATTTTTCTCTGTGTTCCTCTGTGTCCACTTGTCTTCCCCTGCTGGGGCAACCTGCCGAGTCAGCTCACTGGCACGGCGGCCCGCCTCCTCATGGGGGCTCGCCCTTGCTCGCGGGGGCTTGCCTTTTTGCCTGCGGCAGCAGGCCCCGCCTGCATTGGCTTGCCTTCTCGAGGCAGTCTGCCCGTTCAAGGAGGCCCGGGGAACCAAACCCGGGGCCTCCCAGTGGTAAACCGGCGCCCTACCAACTGGGCTATACAGCCAGCCCTAAAAATGTTTTATTCTTACAGTTTCTTGGCCTGCCAGCATATGGAGCTCTTCGGCGAATCTTTCCACAGAGGTATCTATTTTAACCTCCACTTTCCCATGATTCTGGTCTGCCCAGAGCTGAGATTGAAATCAGGCTCTGCTGGCCAAACTCACTGAAGAGAAACCACTCTCCATACTCCACTGTGCCCTCCTTCTTCCCAGGGAGGAAGATGTCAGTTCCCCTTTCAGTTTACTGCAATGAGCCACAGGTTTTATACAAGCTGTTCACCTTGAGAGTGGGGGATGTGTACCATTCCCGTTTGTGGGGGCTAGCAACCAAGGTTTTCATTTCAGCTTCTTTGTCCTTCTGTCCCTCACCCTCCTGGCTGATGTGCAGCACTCTTCTGGTCTGCAGCTCCCACAGACAGCTCTTTGCCCTTCCTCTGTTGTTTCTCTAATAGAGTTGGGCCCTGCCTGCCTACTCCAATGCCATCTTCCCAGTCGTTCCTGGACCACCCATTTTTATTCAGGGCCCACCAGGCAAGGCAAAAGATCCCTCAGCCTACTACCCCACCAATTTTCACCCTTCAGTGGCAAAAAAATTCAGAGGCAACAATGAAGTTTACTGCAAAATCAAGATCAGTGAGGTATAGATGAAAAGGTAGCAAATGCACTTCTTAAAATTTAATATAGACATTCTAGTTCTTATATGATAACACAATATACATTCCAAAGAACCTCATGCTCTACAAAATCACCCAGCAAAAACAACAGGGCTTGGGAGGAAATAGGATTGTGATAGCACATACAACCCTGTGCAACTTTACAAGCAGAAAACAAAGAAAATCCTGGTGAAAAATGCCAGCATAGTTTTAGAAAAGAAGTAAAAATCCCAATAAATAAACACTAAAGTAAATATCAGCCTTTCTGTTAAAAAATAAAAGTTGAAGGCATGTTTCTGGAAAAGATAAGGAATGGTTATAGCTACTGCATTATGGAAACAAGGCAAAATGCACAAAGACTGGGGAGAACCACAGGACTAGCCCGTCCAGGATAGAGCCAGTGGGCAAACTGAGGCAAGAGAAAGGACTTGGGGAGTGTGCACATGAGGTGCAGTACCATTCTTGGGAGCTCCCTGCACTAGAGTACTTAGTGTTCAGCTTCTGGGCCTTGGTGGTAGAAAACATTCATGTGCTGGGGGGAATCATGTAAGAAACATCTCTTCCATTTTAAACTCATATCAGCCTTCTATTTAGCAGCTTTGCATGAGCTAATTCCCACTTTCATAATGTATCTAATAGCAAAGCAAGAAAATTAGAAAATTATAACCCAAAATATTATTGCCAATATACACTCTATAGGGTTAACTAAATAGCCCGTATAAAAATAAATCAATGATGATGCTAATTTGTAAATTTAGAGCAAGAAGAGTGACAATTGAAATCTCTGTCCAACATAAGGCGATGCTGGTGATGCAATGTTAACAAAGACTCATAACCCAAATTTGAGGATTTCATCCTTGGATACTAAAAGGTGAAGTAGGAGCATTGATACTTAGCCCGAAATTGAATGACAGCCAGACTTCTTTGTAAAGTGCTGAACCAAAGTCTTCAGTAAACTCCAGGAATACCTAATTTTACTTTTTGTATACCAAATCTCTGTGATCTCAAGTAGGTTCCTAGGAAATAGCTTTGAGTCCTTATAGGAGCATAAAATGTCTATGGAATTACATTAAGTTGCTTGTAGGACTTGGAGAAAGGGCTTGCTTTGGGGAAGTTCTTTGTAACCTATGCCAAGGAGTCCTGTCACCCACAGGAGGACCTATGTAAAACTAGCCTGGTACACTCAAGTTTTGTTATTCTCCGTCATTGATGAAAATGCTTTGTTTGCTCTCATATTTGTCTCTTCTTTCCCCTACCTGCTTAAAAATGATATTTTTTCCTTTCAGTGCTGCCTTGCCCCATTCACTCCCAGACCCAATGCTTCTTTTTTTGTTTTTTGATTTATTTTTATTTATTATACATCCCCCTCTCTTTGCTTGTTCTTGCTGTGTTCATCTTTCTCTGCGTTCCTCTGTGTACACTTGTCTCCCCCTGCTGGGGTGACCTGCCGAGTCAGTTCATTGGCGCGGCGGCCCGCCTGCTCGTGGGGGCTTGCCTTTGCCCGTGGCAGCGTGCCCCGCCCGTGTCGGCGTTTCCTGCCTGCGTTGGCTTGCCTTCTCGAGGCTGTCCGCCCGTTGGAGGAGGCCCGGGGATCGAACCCGGGGCCCCCCATATGGTGAACCGGCGCCCTACCAACTGGGCTATACAGCCGGCCCCCCCGATGCTTCTTAAGATATGGCCAAACTGGCATATTCTGGGCCTAAGGATTGAATGTGAAAGTTAACGGTTTTTTTCAGGTTTTTTCCACAAAATGAGAATTTTTTTTCCTGATAATACCAATAATACTGGCTCTGTAAAAAATTTTTTTCAAATAATACAGAGAATTAGGAACTATAGAAAATGGGACTTCATAGTCACAATCCTAAGAGACTACCACCATTAAGAGTTTGGCGTGAGGATCCTTCCAGACCCTGTGTGCGTGTGTGTGTGTGTGTGTGTGTGTGTGTGTGTGTACAGATGTAAAACAAAAAAGTATCATACATTTTTCAATTATACCCCTCTTGAGGAAGCAGATGTCTACTCCCCTCGCCGCTCCCGTCAGCTCTATAAATGTGCTTATTTTGACAAACTAATATCAAGTTCATTTTCCAGAGGCACAAAGGTAATTGGATAAAGTAGTTGGGCCGAGATGCCCTTTGCTTTATCTGAGAGCACTTCTTTGTTTATCAGTTAGTATTGCATTTACAGACATCATTTCTAGTCAATACATGTTAATCTCAGCCTTTTTAATCACACATACCATTTCTTAGGAAATCTTTCTCCCAGTGACTATTCAACCTGCATAACTGTCTATGGAGACTGTTACTCCCCATCACTTTTCTCTGGAACCTTCTTTGCCCAGTTGATAATAAGAGAAGAAAAGTCAAGGGAGTCTGTTTCTATGGAGAGCTATATTAGCAGCAATTTCTACTGTGGGTATGCCCCGAGTGGTAAAACTAGACTCAATGCCACCTAGAAAGAGTCCAGCTTAATCTGATTGAAGAGATACTTGTTGCACACTCACTGTATGTGACATACCATGGAATATAATATGAAGAGTTGACTCACTATATTCTAGTCATTGTAAGATGTAAAAAAAAAAAAAATCTCACCATAAGTATTTTAGCTATGGATGAGTTATTTGATGTTGACTATATGGATATCTCCTTTTTTTGGTAAATAATAAAGTATGTTGAAATATTTCCTCAGTGTTTAAAAGGTGAAGTAGAAAGGCAAAAATATATCCCTACTGTTTAAAGTTCATCACTTATGAAGAGATATTCTCTGCACTCTCTTGGAGAGAATCTTACACAGTGATAAAGTTGTTTTTGAGCATTTTCTTGCTTTACTGTATTTCTGAATTTTAATAGTGCATGCTGGGAAAAATTAAATGTTATTCCTTTGTAATGATGTTTTCGTTTAATATGAAGTGTATTAAAATTGGGGTGTTACAGTGACTGTTTAATACATTTAATTTCCAGAAATGAATACCTATTATAACAGTGAGTATCGATGTTGCTAAAAATGGAAATTCATTATATATTTTTAATCTGATACTGCTGCCTCAGTCTTCATAAATTTTCTAATAAAAGTTAAGATCTCATTTAATATCATTATCTACAACATTGATGTGTACTAAAAAGTTGGTACAGTAGCCCCTGCTTGTTTATATATTTTGTCTTAGTTTGCCACAGCTGCTATAACAAAATGCTTTGACACAATGGGTTGGCTTAAACAAGTTTATTGCCACATAGTTCTGAAGTCTAGAAGTCCAAAATCAAGATATTTTGGCAAGGCCATGCTTTCTCCTGGAGACAGTAGCATTCTGGTAATGGCAGTCCTCCATAACATAGTGATCTCTCTCTCTTCTCTGTCTTCTGCCATCTAGCTTATTCTGGCTGCTGGCTTCTGCTGACAGCATATGAATTTCTTCTCTTTATAAGGTCTGCCATCTTTTAGATTAAGGCCCACCCTGATTCGGTTTGACCACACCTGAATAGTGTCTTCGAAGATCCCATTCACAAATGAGTCCATACATTAACTAATAATAACATCTTCAGAGGTCCTACTTAGAAATGGGTTCAAACCTATAGGAACAAGGATTAAGACTTAAATATGTCTTTTGGAGGAAACATGATTCAATCTCCAACACATGCGTTCATTATTTTGTGAATCGAAATAGGCTTGCCTACATTAACACCAACACAGATGAAATTTATATCTGCTTTAGACAGACATTTTTGGGAGGAGACCTAGAACTTAGTCTTTGTTGTTGTTAGCATTTTTCAGCTCAATACATTCTCCCAAAAGCCAGAAGAGTGCACCATACTGTGATTACTTTATCATGATATAAATTATGCCCCTCTTTTTTAGGAAATTGCAAAAAGTTCTTCTTAAAATAACTATTAGAGGCATCAGTCAAAAATTAGCCAAAAAAAAATTACCTCTGCTATGTTGGAAAGGATTATAGACCTACCAAAAGAGCATTGATACAAGTAAAATCCTTTGAAAGGAAAACCTACAAGCTTTGTCTCCTGAGAAGAGCTAAGAAATTGCTTTCTTAGCATATTGTATTAAAATGTTTCTAAAGTATATGTTGATTGCCATTTTCCAATTTGTCATATAATAATAGTTTTGGTATTATTTGTGCAGATGAAGGCAGTGAAGTGGAAAGTGAAATGGATGAAGAACTGGATGACTCTTCAGAGCCTCAAGCCAAAAGAGAGAAAACAGAGCTGACCCAGGCATTTCAGGTGGGCTGTATGCAGCCTGTTCTCGAGAGTGGTGTGCAACCGAGCCTCCTGAATCCAATTCACAGCGAGCACATCGTCACAAGTACTCAGACTATCCGACAGTGCAGCACTACGGGAAATACCTACACTGCAGTCTAATGAATATTAAAGCTTATTTTTCCAGCTTACATTAACCCTTTTGATATTGGGCTTAAGTTGAAAAATTAATAAGCCTGAAGGTCAACTGTTGTCAAATTCTATCTGTGCTGAACATTACCTTTTCGGAGTTGTGAAATGGAATGGGTGTATGTATTTTGCCAGGCCTTTTTTTTTTTTTTAATGTAAACAAATTATTTGCCTCTTAATAATAAGAGTTGGGTTTTTTTTTTCCCTTTAGTTTCAGGTATCAGGAAGGATTTTTGCAACACTTAATGTCAATGTTTTTGTTTTCTTATAATTAAAAAGTAATTTACATTTTTGTAGCTTAAAATATTTTATTGTTGATTGTTAGTCTTTGGTGTATGATTTCATGTGTAAGTTTTTAATTAGATGCACTTCTGTGAAATATCAAAAGAAATGTATTTCTTTGATTTACACTGGAGGCATGCCCATTTGGCAGCAGATGCATCAAATTTGCTTTTGAAAGGTGCTTTTCTTTGGACAGAACCATAAAACACTATTTTGATAACATTTTGGAGTATGGAGAGAAAATACAGAACGTTTTTATTATAGTGCTAGAGGGTTGGGAAGGTCATCTATTTTTCTCTGAAGAAAAAGTTGAGCTGTGCATTTATCAGTTCAAATAACAGAATTGCAAGAGATTATGCTAATATGTACATAAGTTGTGTACATAATTATTAAACCATATTAACAATGCAAGCTTCCGTTAAACATTGAATTTTAACTATTATTTGCATACCAATTCCTCTGTTTAAAGACTACTGATTCTGTATTTGGGACCACTGCACAGATGCATTCTGCTGTTAAGTGGGGCTGTTATAGTTAGATATTGAAGCTGAAAGAAATGACTTGACTTTTTTTTTAGTGTACATGCTACTTATGCTGAGCTGGACATACAGGAAACCATTCCATTTGGATGACTTTCTTTTATTCCAGGTCTTTTTCCTAATAGTAGTTCAATATGCTGCTATTATAAAAGAAAATTTATAAAATGCAAGGAATGTAGCAACCTGCATATCGTTATTTCCTTCAAAACTATTTCCTGGTTTCTAAAGTATGTGGATTTAAATTTTAAACAGAACCTGAAGGCAGTGTAACTGGCACACCTCACCGTTACTTATTCCCAATTCTGTAGGATTTGGATAGGTGGCTGGATGGACCATTGCCATTGAAGAATGTACATCAGGGATCATCGTACCTCGGCTATTACATGGTGCCTTAAAACAGAACTGAAGCTAAAGTTTAGTAAAGTTTATTTTGTTCATGTGAATAACTCTTCAATCCATTTGACAAGGTGTGCCTGTCATTTTCAAATTCCCGAAGTAAGGACAGGTTACATGTTCTTCAAAGGAAGTTTAGGAAAAGCAAAAAGATAAAAATTAATTCTTCTCTTTGAGTGACCATGAACCTATTTTTTATTCTTAGAGCTGAATATTACTTGATTACAGATCAGATTGCTTAAGGGTGTGGAATAGCAGGCTAGTTTTAAATACCAACTTGTTACATAAAATCATATATCTTTTAGACCATTCTTATCTAGTTATAATTTTAGAAAGTTAACAGAATAAGCAGGTACTTATTGAAGTGCATCTTTTCAGTCTAAATGTTTGTCTATGTGTCTGTGTGTCTGTGTGTCCATACACACACACACACACACGAGTGCCCCTGGGGCAGGAGTCTGCTACAAAGTCAGAAGGTGAGATCCTAGAAGTATACACCCATCCCTGTTTTAATTTACATGAAGAGCCAAGGTTCTTTTAAGCACTCAATTATTTTTTAAAAACAGGCACATCCATTCGTTTAAATGACTATTTTTTAAAAACTAATCAGCAAAAACAAAGCCAAAAAAAGAGGGAAAGCACAAAATGATTTACAGATTATTAATGAGGCCTATATTAAACTCAAGATGTTTATCTTACCAGTTTTATTGGGGTGAGGGGTGGGGGGTTGGAAAGAAGAGGGTGAGCCAATCTGTGAAGTTAAAAATACCAAATGGCTTATCAGGTAATATACAGTGTATTTAAACTGTTGTTGCTTGATTGCCTTAGACTACTCAAATAACTAAGATCAACAAAGTTTCATAAGTAAAATTTAAATGTTTTAGATGTGATTTTTAAACTTGATTCAAATTTGTTATTATACAACTCATTCATATATTTGAAAGTATTCACTAGCATCCTAGCATCACCTTTATCTAAATACCATTTAAATGATCATCCCTTTTTTCTTCCCAAAAAGGCAATGATTTGCACCATCACACACACACACACGAAAAAAAGGCAAACAAACAAAACAACTTAAGCTGCAAAGATCATGTATCTACTTCATTGTGCATTAGGAAATGTTTACAGGTAAAAGTAAAATCAAAAAATGAAAAAATCACTCTTAATTTTGACTCTCCTTTCTGAATTTTTTCAGTTTCCTGTCTCTACCTACCACCCCCAGAACTATATTATATCTGTATTAGACCAAATGTATTTACTTATTTCATCTTGTTGTATTTATTATCCTTGTGTCCTTTCATTTTAATGTTGGATATATTTGTATCATTAGAGGGCTCTGATAATAATGGGAAATTTTAGATTGATGAGAGTTAGGGATTGGGGACCTCCAAGATTCAACTTTTCTTCCAATTGTTCACGGTTTGCTCCAAATTAGGAAAGATTAGGAATTAAGAAATATTACTACATTTCGACTTAAAACAAATATTCTAATCTCCTTTATGAACACAGTTAGCAGTGTTATTTTTTGTGACTAGTGTAGATAGTTCTGATCAATTCAGAAAATATCTACTGTTTATGCTACTTTCAGTTTTTTGTTTGTTTGTTTTAGGAGGTATCAGGGATTGAACTGGGACCTCATACATGTGAAGCAGGCGCTCAACCACTCCCAAACTTCCAGTTTTGTGATAGTCCCTAGAAAGACACATACACACACAAAGACACACACACACGTACACACAAACATTTTAACCAAATTTGAATATAACTTGTGAAATATATTTGAAAATGGAAATAGTTTACACATTTGAGCAAATTGGAGCAAATACATTTATTTCATTTATTGAACATTTTATTCCCATTTTTTTCATTCATTGAAACTCTGACTTTTCTAAATATTAGACACTCATGCTCTCAAAGTAGATTTATTGACAAGTGACACAAGTATACATTTTAAGGACTTCTTTAATATTTCCTGGCATTGTAATCAAACACTAGTCATGAAAATGTCTACATAGACCAAATGATATTCATTGAGGAGGAATGAAGGTAAGGTATATTGGCTAGCTTAGGTTTCAGAAAAGATATTTCCATATCATAGAATTGAGCCTCATGAGTATAATTTGATCTTCATATATAGTTTGATCACACCAAAAAGGTTTGTGTTCATGAAACCAGTGAACAATAGGGTGAAATGGGTGAACCATATCCTTGGAACATAGAGCCTGATTTTCAAATTTTTCTGTGGATATCAAGTTGCTGGTCACTTTTTCAGGATTTTCATCCAAACTATGTTTGGACTGACTGTATAAGTCTTACTGCCTTTTCAGAAATCCGCTTTCCTTTTTGTGCTCTTTCTTGTACTGTATAGCACGGTTCACGCACCTCTCTTTAGATGGTGTACTTTAAAAAGAAAAGTAAATTTTAGAAAACAGTTTTAACACTGCATACCTAAAACTAGTAGTGTGCAACATTGACTGCCTTTGATTTATAGCAGATGAGTGAAAATGAACACATTCTTGTAGAATGCTGTAAAAGTCATTCAGGAATGAATACAGATTCTATGCCGTAATCATGAACCTCTTCACACGAACACACTCCTTATAAGTGCAAAACATGATGCGTTTTCAAATTAATTTTTAAAAATTCTTAAGATGATATATTTGAAATGTCTAAAATAATGCTGTGCTTGAAACATTAGTATAGAAGAAAAAAATGTGCATCACTGTGATGTTGGTCCTCCCTGTGTGGACACACGGAGACAGTAAGAAATTTGGCCAGTCACTTTTGTGAACAACTTGAGGCAGTGGTTATATACAGCAAATTGACCTTTGTTATACCCCTCTTCCCAAATCCTTTGGTGAGAAAATAACAATCATCAAAATACTGAAATCAGGACTTTTGTGATCTGTATGAATCACACCAGAACATGGGGGAGGGATTGGCATGCAGTGCTATTGAAAATTGGGCTTCTCTCTAGGTTAGAACAACCTCCATGTATATGGTTAGAACAAATCAATTAATGGAATCCTAGTATTTCTACAAGTTTGGAGATTTAAAAGAAAACTGGAATAGAAGCATTAATTCAGTGCTTAGTTCTAGTATTAGAAAACCCCTTTGATGTAATGCCTTGTATTAACCCTTTGAGCATTGTAAGATATACAATGGGGGACAAAAGCCTTTCAGATCATTTATTTAGACTAGACCGGTAAAATATACTCTATATCCAAATGTCTAATTATGCTGTTTTTTTTAAGGGGGGGGTTAGGAAGAGAAAGTGTTTCCATGCTGAACACTTGCATTTTATATACAACTCTTAATTTTCTTCAAGAGGGCTTGATATATTTATTCCCAAATATTCACTGCCATCTAAATAAGTGTACTGTTTACAGAAAAAAAAAATCAACTTTTCTAGCATCACGTCATGACTCTCTAGAAAAGGAGGACAAATACATGGGCTTGTAGACCTATGTCATAACTGATTTCTGCACATTGAAAGTACCTAGATTGCCTTTAAAAGGTAACATTAAAAAAGAGTTATGAGTCTTTTTTCTTTTTTTCTTTTTCCATAACAAAGCAAAAATATCTCATTTATTTAGCTTTAGAGAGTACAATTGTAAGTGAAGCCTTAGGAAGAAATGAGTTCAAGTGGATAAAGAAAAACTGAACTCTTTTGAACAGGTAGGCTATTTGGAGTTAGATCTCCCTTGAAATATTATTTGGGAATTTCATACAGGGCATAATCTTCTCTATGCTCTAAAACATTAATATTTTGTCAAAAATTATATATAGATAGAATGGAGAGTGAAGCACTTGATTTTAAGTTCATCTGTCAGGAGATGCTATGACTACTGCTTCTGATATCTATAAATGTCAGTCTGCTTACTCAATTGCTGATTTTGTTCAAGGGATTACTCTTTGTGCACTTGATCCCCTTTGTCCCCTGTGCGATCGAACATGAGAGCAGTGTTGTCTGCAGATTTGCTTGCGCTGCCCTAGCTGGGTGCAAATAAGAGTGTAACCTATCCTGATGTCTAGTGAAAGGACATCCATAGCATAGTGCAAGTATGCCGTAAACATTGCTTTTTAGGCAGTTTAGGAAGTGAAACCATGCAAATTATTCATGTGTTAACATGCAATACTCAAAGGGTTTTAATTTAACTCTTCTTTTGAATTCTTCATGATGATTTACTGTAAATGCTTCTCAGTTTGCATGCCTTGATCATTGCTGCTAGTGATTTTATGTGCCAGTAGACCTGAGTTTAGTTTACCAATTTTACTTAAGTAGTAAAAGCCACTTACAAAGTGACTGCCTAGGTTGTTTCTTTTTTCCTTTTGTTTGAAGTAATTGGTAATATGTCTTTTTTTTTTTTTAATGTGTTTTGTCTCTTCTTTGGTTCTGGTATTTGATTCTTCTTTCCCTCTTTCCTTTGTTTTTAAATAAATTATGATGTTGGGATTGGAAGCCCTGAGTAATGAAATCTTTGGTAAGAATTGTTTATGTAGCTCAATAATGAGGACGATAAATCTTTGTGTTAGAAGCATTATGATTCTGGGGAGGGATTTTTAAAAAAAAGAAAACCTCCCATTGACTGTTGACAACCAAATAAATTTTTCCTTCAACAAATTAGTACTTTTGAACGAATGATTGCCTTGTTTTAACCTGCTAAACACAATTTTAAATGACTCCAAAAAAGGAGTTATTGAATTTTATTCGTTTAAAAAGCATCTTTTGTACCAAAGCAAATTTTTTTCTCTACTCATCTCCATCATCAATTTGGACCTATGGTGGCAACCAATGTGTTGGTTACAGAAACTTTAAGTGAGTGCCTTGAGAACACTTGGAAATTTGTGCCTGAGGTGGTAAACTTTTAATTAGGTTAATTGTAGTGCTTACCAATCAGTAATTCTACTATCACTCAGGGCTTTCGTACCTTCTAGGTAAAACTTCTTTCATTGTGTTTTTTTAAGATACTGTATTTTTTTTTAAGTGCCATCATTTAAATTTCACTTAGTAAGTGGCAGATTACATTATTCAGTCCCACAAGCACAGAAACATAGTAACACTAAGAGATATTTGAACTTTTATTTTACAATCGACTGAATATATTATGTAAATGAGGTAAGCAACTTTTGTAGAGATTGTATGTGTGAGATAATGTAATGTTCTTTTCCAGTTTTTGGACTACAGTTGAATAAACTTTTTAATTATTTAAAAACATCTTTACCGAATAACGTGATGGTTTTTTGTATAATGTATTTGATTTTGTAAATACGTATTTCCTGATGTGATTTTTGTGAGAAATGCTAAATCTTTTAGTATATCATGTCCTCTCAAAATTGGCAGGAGCTAAATAATAGTTTGTGGGCAATTTGTATTGTGTACTGTACAATAACTGGGGAACTTTTATAATTATAAAAAATATATTAACTTTTAGTGTGTTGTTTAAACAAATGACTGGAACATACTAAAGATATTAGTAGGATTTTTCTGAATATTTCAGACTTGAACTCAGGCTAGCTTTCTTGTGTTTTTCAAAACAAAATTGTGTCTTGTCTTTTAAAATCAATAAATTTGTTTCCTTGTTACAAATACATTTGAAATGGCTTGGTTTTTCCCCCTCAAATTATTGCCAGGAAACTCATATTACACATCTCATCCAGAGGGTAATCTTAATGCCATTCACTCACTAAGAAACAAAATTATTTCCCTTTTTTGTGTCAAATGAAATTGGCAATATTTACACATGAACAGCACAAAAAGAGAAAACAAAATTATAAGCCCAGCAGGGTACAAATCTTACCCTCAAAGAAAATTAGTGATTGAGTGCTGTTTAATTTCAGTAGCTGTCAACATTTCCATTGTAAATCCAGATTTTTGGATGTTCATGATGTGTTTGTTTTATGTCACTTCACATTGATAATTGGCACGCAAGTTCCTTGCTTAGATTAAAATTGCTTATTAAAATTCATTGTAATACACTTAAGGAGATATCCTTACCCAACTTTTTTTGTCCTTTTAAATTGTGATGTAATTTATATACAGGAAATTCACCGTTTTTTAAAGTATAGTTGTATGAGTTTTGACAAACATATACAATCATGTAACCACCACCACAGTCAGGTTTAAATTTGTTTTTAACCTTGCAAATATTCAATTTTTTCAAATCATAATATATAAGACTTTCTCCCAGACTATGGAATAGCCAATTCATTTGGGGGTTCTTTAAAATAAAGAAAAGCATGACTTGGGAAATCTCTAGCATGGGGCTTTCGTACCATAAGTCAAAGTAACTTCTAAAATTTAAATATAGACATCTAGCCCACAGAAACACCAAATTCGTTCCAAGTATATGTACATTTAACCCAATAACATAGAAATGTATCCAAACCATGATATCTAATAAATCTAGACAGATTTATAGCCAATATTAGAGACAATAGACAATACTACACTTTTTAAAGTTTTATTTTTATTTATTTATATATCCCCCCCCCACCTTGCTTCTTGTGCTTGCTGTGTTCATTTTTGGTTTTGCATTTTTTCCATGTCTGCTTATCTCCCCCAGCTGGGTCGGCTCACTTCGTGGCAGCTTGCCTTCGCCAGGAGACCCCGGGAACTGAACCCAGGGCCTCCCATGTGGTGAACCAGAGCCCAACCAATTGAGCCACAGCTGGTTCCCAACAATACTGCATTTTAAAAACAATCTGACCAATTTGGGCATTTTCATGTTCCAACCATAGATACTTGTGAGATATTTGGATCATCCACACACAAAAACTTCCTAACTTTTCTTTTGTATTGGTTTCTTTTTGAAATCTGAGATCTTTAAAATATTATCTTGTAATTAGTGTTTTTACTTCTTGGTTACAATATTCTTCACACCATGGGTTCTTTTATTATTTATTTTTGAGTGTTTTTTGATTAGAGAAGTAAGTTAGAGAAAAATCATGCAGAAATTACAGCATTCCCATCTATCTCCCCCCCACCCCCGCCCCACACACACGTATGCAGTTTTCCCAATTAACACTATCTTTTAGTGTGGTACCTTTGTTACAGTTATTGAAACAATATTATAATTAAACTATTAGCCATAGTCTGTAATTTACATTAGGGTTCACTGTTGCACAGTCCAGTGGGGTGTTTGGGTTTTTTTTTTGTTTGTTTTATTTTGTTTTTCTTCTAGTATCAACCTAAAGTTCCCACTTTTAACCATATTCAAATATACAATTCAGTGATGTTAATTACACTCACAATGTTGTGCTACCATCACCACCATCCATTACCAAAACTCCCATCACCTCAAACAGAAACTCTACAAATTAACCATTAACTCAACTCCCCATTCCCTACCCCTATTCCAGCCCCTGATAATCTGTATTCTAGTTTCTGACTCCAAGTTTACATATACAAATTATTTCATATCAGAACATACAATATTTGTCCTTTTTGTCTGGCTTATTCCACTCAGCATGGTGTCAACAGTCATCCATGTTGTCACATATACCACAACTTCATTCCTTTTTACAGCTGAATAATATTCCATTGCATGTATACCACATTTTGTTTATCCGTTCATCTTCTGATGGATACTTGGGTTGATTCCATCTTTTGGCAATTGTGAATAATGCCACTATTAACATCAGTGTGCAATTATCTGTTTGACTGCCTGCTTTCAGTTTTTTGGGGTATATTCCTAGAAATGGGATATCTGAAGAACATAGTAATTCTACACTAGCTTTCTAAGGAACTGCCACACTCTCTTCCACAGCAGCTGTACCATTTTACATTCCCACCAACAATGAATGAGTGTTCCTATTTCTACACATTCTCTCCAACACTTATATTCCAGTTTTTAAAAATAGTAGCCATTCTAGTCAGTGTGAAATTATATTGCAACGTGCTTTTGATTTGCATTTCCCTAATGGCTAATGATGTTGAGCATTGTTTGTTTATTGGCCATTTGTATATCTTCTTTGGAGAGAAGTCTATTCAAGTTGTTTGCCCTTTTTAAATTGGATTGTTTATCCTTTGATGTTGAGTTGTAGGATTTCTTTATATATTCTGAATATTAAACTCTTACTAGGTGGGTGGTTTCAACATATTTTCTCCCATCCTCTAGGTTGTCATTTTACTTTCATGCTAAGTCCTTTGATTCACAGAAATTTTTAATTTTAATGAAATCCCATGTATCTTTTTTGTTGTTGCTTGTGCTTTTGGTGTCAAGTCTAAGAAACCATTGCCTAACACAAGGTCCTGAAGATGCTTCCCTATGTTTTCTTCTACAAGTTTTATCATTTCATTTCTTGTATTTAGGCCTTTGATCAATTTTGAATATTTTCATATTGTATAAGATATACATTCATTCTTTTGCATATTGATATTCAGTTTTCTAAGCACCACATTATTGAAGAGACTATTTACCCTTGTCAAAAATCATTTGGCCCTAGATGCAAGTGTTTATCTGAACTTTCAATTTGATTCCATAGGTCTATATGTCTGTGCCAGTACCATGCTGTGTTGATTACTGTAGCTCGGTAGTAAGTTTTAAATTGGGAAGTGAGAGTCCTGCAATTTCATTCTTTTTCAAGGTGGTTTGGCTGTATGGGGCCTCTTACCCTTCCATATAAATTTGGTGATTGGCTTTTCCATTTCTGCAAAGAAGGCCATTGGAATTTTGACTGGGATTGCATTGAACCTGTAAATCACTTTGGGTAGAACTGCATTGGCATTTTAACAATATTTAGTCTTCTAATCCATGAGCATGGCTTTATATCCGTGGCGAAATTTATTCCCCAATATTTGATTCTCTTAATTGCTATTGTAAATGGAATTTTTTCTTCATTTCCTCTTTAGATTATTCATTTTCAGTACGTAGAAATACTACTGATTTTTGCTTGTTGATCTTGAACCCCACCACTTTGCTTAATTTATTAGCTCTTGTAGCTTTGTTGTGGATTTTTTCAGGATTATCTATATAATATGATAATGTCATCTGCAAATAGGGAACATTTTATTCTTCTGTTCCAATCTGGATACCCTTTATTTAATTT
The DNA here is from genome assembly GCA_004027955.1 of Chaetophractus vellerosus. Lineage (NCBI taxonomy): Eukaryota > Metazoa > Chordata > Mammalia > Cingulata > Chlamyphoridae > Chaetophractus > Chaetophractus vellerosus. The sequence goes on along the minus strand of PVKH010000017.1, from coordinate 11,880 downwards.
TCTTGCCTAATTGCTCTGGCTAGACTTCCTGTACAATGTTGAATTACAGTGGTGAAGTGGGCATCCTTGTCTTATTACTGATCTTAGATGGAAGCTTTCAATATTTCACCATTGAGAATGATGTTATTTGTAGGGTTTGAGGAATTTTCCTTCAATGCCTAGTTTTCTGAATTTTTTTTCATGAAGGGGTGCTGTATTTTGTCAAATGCCTTTTCTATTTCAATTGAGATAATCACTTGGATTTTTTCCCTTTGTACTATTAATGTGGTGTATTACATTAATTGATTTGCATGTGTTGAACTACAATTACACACCTGGGATAAATTCCATTTCATCATTGTATGTAATTCTTTTTAATGTGCTATTGGATTTGGCTTGCTAGTATGTTTTGAGGTTGGCAAATTATTCACAAGGGATATTGGTCTTGTAATTTCTTTTCTTTTGGTATCTTTATCTGGCTTTGGTATTAAGGTGCTGTTAGCCCCATAGAGTGAGTTAGGAATTATTCCTTCATCTTTGATATTTTGGAAGCATTTGAGCAAGATTTGGTGTTAATTCTCCTTGAAATGTCTTATAAAATTCATCAGTGAACTCATCTGGTCCTGGACTATTTTTTGTTTTTTGGGGAGGCTTTTGATTACTGGTGCAATCTCTTTGCTTGTTATTGGTCTGTTGAGGTCTTTTAATTCCTGAGTCACTGTAGGTATACCAGAACTTCATTCCCTAAGATAATCTAGGAATTGTGTTTCTAGGAATTTGTCCATTTCATCTAGGTTTTCTAATTTGTTGGCATAAATTGTTCATATTATCCTTTTATAATCCCTTTTATTTCTGTGGGATCAGTAGTAATGCCCCCTTTCTTTTCTGATTGTAGTAATTTACATACTCTCTCTTTTTTTCTTTGTCTAGCTAAAGTTATATCAATTTTATTGATCTTTCCAAAGAACCAGCTTTTGATTTTCTTGATCTTCTCTATTTTTTTTCTTGTCTATTTCATTGAGCTCTAATCTTTGTTATTTCCTTATCCTGCATGTTTTGGGTTTAGTTTCATTTTATTTTTCTAGATCTATTCTTGTGAGGCTATGCCTCTGATTTAAGATTTTTCTTGTTTTATGAATTAAACATTTAGAGCTCTAAATTTCCCTCTCAGCACTGCCGTTGTTGTTTCCCATAAGTTTTGATATGTTGTCTTTTCATTTTCATTCACCTCAAGATATTTCCTAAGATATTTCCCTTGTTTAAAAAAATTTAAATACATGAAGCAAAATCTGATAGAACTGAAAGGATAAATGGATAAATCACAAATATTGTAAACAACAGAACAAGTATACATAAAATTAGTAAGAACATAGAAAATCTGAACCACACTGTCAACCAACTTAACTTAATTTATATTGATATCCACCCAACAACTGTAGAATACTCATATTCTACATAGACCATATTCTGGATCATAAAAAAGCTACAACTAAAAAAAATTGAAATCATTCAAAGAATAATCACTGAAATCAACATAATTAAAATGGAACTCATTGACAGGAATGAGTAGAAGTAGAAAATGTATGGATATTTGCAATGTAAACAATACACTTCTAAACTGTCCATAAGTCAAAAAGGAAGTAACAAGAGAAATTAGAAAATATTTTCTAAATTGAATGTTAATGAAAACACATGCCAAAATTTGTGGGATGCACCTAAAACATATCTTAAAGGAAAAATTATAGCATGAAATGTTTATATAAGAAAAGAAGAAAGATTTCAAATCAATGATCTACGCTTTCACGTTACGAAACCAGTAAAAGAAGAGCTAATTAAAAACAAAGCAAGAAAAGAAATAATAAAGGCAGTACAGACATAAATGAAATAGAAAAACAATAGAGAAAATCTGTGAAACCAAAACTAGGTTCTTTGACAAGATCAATAAAACTGAAAAAACTTTTAGTCTGACTGAGAAAGAAGAGAGAAGACCCATATTACCAAAAACAAAAATGAAGGAGGGGACATTAAAAAATAACAATAATGGAATTTATAGAAACTACAATAAATATATATACCCAAGTCTATATAATCTTCATATTCCTGTACTAATATTTCTATAGGAGGAGAAATTTGATTACTAGGCAATATGTAAATTTTGTTTGATACATTGCTCTATCACTTTATTCTCTACAGTGTATGTGCATGCATGTTTCCCTACACTTTGCCAAACCTTTACATGCTTTGGTTAATTTGATAGTCAAAAATATGCTGTTCAAATTGGCATGTGTTCCTATTAGTAAGAATGAATGTATTGTTCTATATTTAAAGGCCATATATGGGAAAGTGGATGTGGCTCAAGCGATTGAGCTCCCACCTACCACATGGGAGGTCCGTGGTTCATTTCCGGTGCCTCCTAAAGAACACAGCGAACTGGCATGATAGGCAGGCACAGCAAGGTGACACAACAAGATGGCACAATAAGAGACACAAGAAGAAAAACATGATGAGAGATTGAGCTCCTGCCTACCACATGGGAGATCTGTTGTTTGGTTCCTGTGCTTCCTAAAGAAGACAGCGAGCTGGCGCAACGGGCAGGCACAGCAAGCTGACACCACAAGATGACGCAACAAGAGACACAAGAAGAAAAACATGATGAGATACAACAAAGCAGGGAACAGAAGTTCCCAGTGCCTCCCAGAGAAGACGGGAAAAACAATGAGCTGATGCAACAGGCAGGCACAGCGAGTTGACACAACAAGATGATGCAACAAGAGACACAAACGGAAGTACATAATGAGAGACACAACAAAGCAGGGAACGGAGGTGGCTTAGGCAGTTAGGTGCCTCTGTCCCACATCAGAGATTCTGGGTTCAGTTCCCAGTGCCTCCTAAAGAAACAAAAGACGAACAGACACAGCAAGTGCGAACAATGAGGGAGTGGGGAGAAATAAATTAATAAAATAAGTCTTAAAAAAAATAAAGGCCATATATGTTTCTTCATTGACTATCATGTTTGGACCCCTTGCCCATATTTCTACGGGGTTTTAGGGATAGGAACCCTGGATTGGTGCAGATAATTTAGGATCCATCTGAGCTTTGGCACTGTGAATCTGGAATTCAATTTTCTGCAAGTCATGTTCCTCCCGCTGTAAAGTAAGGGTTTGCAGTGCATCAGCTATCATCTGATGCCCAAGATTATAAAATAGAGGCAAAGTGAGATGAAAAACAAAAAGCAAAGAGATAGGAGTTATTTAATAATACGTTTTTTGTTTGCAGAGAAAGCCTGCAGGAAGGAATGAACCAAGATTTCAAGCAGTGTCACAGCCTGGGAAGTAAATGGGCCGAGTGGCCAAAAACAGACATGGGATCCAATTCTATCACTTCTATAACAAAACCAACCTCTGAATTGCATCTTTCCTCTCTTTCCTTGTCCTTCCTCCCTCTTTGGTGCAAATACAACCAAACAAAAACATGCTAAGAGAAATGAAAAGATGAGCAGTAAGCACCTGCCTATTGAGTCAGATGATCTGGATTCGTATCTCAGCTTCCCTAATTGTGAGCCTTATTACCCTGGGTAAGTCACTTAGCCTCCCTCTGCCTCGGCTTCCTCACCTGTGAAACGGGGATGTTAATAAAAGTAGCAATGTGAGGAGTAAATGAGAAATGTACGTAAGATCTTTACTAAGCAAGGGATAAATATTTGCTTTCATTAAGATATTGTTATGCATGGACAGAGGTTGAGCAAGGACCTTCTTCCTGATGTCAGATGCCATGAAAGCTTCCACAAGTTAGATGCCCAGTTGGTGGGGAAAAAAATGCGGAAGAGAAATTTGTACCCAAAAAAGAATGAGAACATTTTGAAATTCCTGAGTGTTCCAGGAATCAATTAGATCACGTTTTCTGCCAACCAGCATAATGGGAGCTGAAAATAAAGATTTTTAAAAATGATTTTTAACACAGGTGAATTTATGGACTGTGCAATGTGTACCCAAAGTTTCCATATTCTTAACATTTGGATGTCAGGTTTATTAGGAAGCCCAAATGAATCAAGCTGTTTTGTCGGCGGCATCAAGGCGAATGAGCACTGGGAGCACTGACCCTTGAGTCTTCTTGCTGGACTGAAGGACATGCAGAAGGTGCTGGAGAGGATAAGGCCACTTCATCCCCGATCCCAGTCACATGATTAGGGGCTGCTCTCTCTGCTCCCCAGGAGTAATTGTTTTGTCATGGCTCGTCTTTTATGAAAAAGCTGTTCTTTACATTTGACTTTATAATTTTTTTTTTCTTTTGGCCCAAAGATGAAGTTGAATGCAAAGGTTCAAACAGACCAAAATCAATTTTTAAGCCCCCAAAACACACTCCACTAGGCAAAGACAAAAATAGGAAATGTGTGTAACTCCTAACTCAAGACTTTTTCGAGTCAGTGTTACTCTCTTTGGACTGATTGACCCAATTCTCTGAGGAACCTGGGAACTTGAAAGCACCGAACCTGGTGACAAAATAGGAGGAGTGAGGACAATGAGTCTAGTTGGGAAGTTTATTCCAGAAGGAAGTTGACAACTTTGTAACTAATGAGCAAGCCAAGCAATAAAATTATGTTTCTTGTTTATACCATTGTTATTTTGGGTCTTTGTTGTTGTATGTATTTAGCCTACAAATATATTATCTTATGCTTCTATTACTTTGTTTCTCTGTTTTTTGCTCAAAATTTTATTAATTTCTGCTATCATTTTTTCTTTATTTTATTTACTTAAAGCTTTCTTTTTTGTTGTTCTTGATCTGGAAACTTAATTCAATGATTTTAGTCTTTCTTGTGTTTTCATAAATGCATTGAAGGCCACAAATGTACTTCTAAGAACTATTTTACAGCATCCCGTAGTTTATAATATGCAGTATTTTCATTATTGTTCATTTTTAAATATTTTTGTAGTATCCATTTTATTTCTTTTGAAACCCATGTTGTATTGAGGGATACATTTTTAAGTTTCAAAAAACTTTAAATATTATTTGTTCATTTGTAAGTTAATTCCACTGGAGTGAGAAAAGGTAGTTTGTTATGAAATTTATTGAAACTTGTTTTGTGATGAAGACAGAGTTAATTTTTGTAAATATTTCAAAATATTTAGAAAAGAATGTATTTTTAATTTGTTTATTGCAGGGTTCTATACATGTTTGATCAAATGAATATTCACATATATTATCTATTAAAGTTTTCAAATTTTTATTGTTCAAGTACTTTTATCTTAAGTTTTTAATCTATCAATTGATCTATTAGTAGAAGATAGAAAGTTCTTAAAAGCTACCATTTTTATCAGGTTCTTTTTAGATTTGATTTTATATATTTTGAAGTTATGGTGTTAAGTAAAAGTTTATGATTGTTAAATAGTTGAGTAGATTGTTTCTTTTACTGTGATGTAGCATCCTGTTAAACACTATTAATGCTTTTTTCCTCGTGAATTATAGTTGCTGTTGGGGATTCAGTCATGTCCCCCACAAAGGGCATGTTCAGGTCCCCCTCCCTGGTCCCATGGGTGTGAACCATTTCCAAATGGGACCTCTGAAGATGTTATTAGTTAAGATGTGCCCGAACTGAATGAGGGTGGGCCTTCATCCAATACGCCCAAAGTCCTTATAAGCAAAGGAAATTAGATGCAGAAAAAGAAGCCACGGGAAGCAGCCAGAAGTTGGAAATCAACGGAAACCTGGACGAGAAAGATGATGCCACCATGTGCATTCTGTGTGATGGAAATGCCGAGGAGTCCAGGCCAGCCAGACGGTAAGGACCTGGGAGAAAGCAAGCCTTCTAGCCTCCGAAACCGTGAGCCAATATATTCCTGTTTATTGTTTGGTATTAGTCTTTGCAGATAAAAAATTAAGATGGTTGCCTAATATGAAAATAGATTTCTTTGGTTTAGAACTTGAATAGCATATCTTTTTCTATTCCATTCACAAACTTTCTTTTTTTCTTTTTTCTTTTTTCTTTTTAGGTTTAAGAAGTGCATTGCTTAAAAAAAAAATCCAATCTGCTAATTTCTAAATTTTAGTAGATAAGTTTAAACTATTTATATTTATATTTATATTTGTATTTATATTTATGAGGCCTACAAATACCATTGGAGCTACTTCTATCGTTTATTTTGTTTTGTGTTGCTATTTGGTATTACATATTTTTATCATTGCCATTTTTCCTGCAAAACTTATATTTTTATTTCTTTGCTTATTATAGTTAATTTTATTTAACATATATACTAAATTATATATATAGTCTAAAGAGTCTAAAGTTATTCTGTATTTCAATTTTCTTCCTGAATAAGATATTGATCACAGGACATTTTACCTACCCATTGAACACTATCTCATCTTGTTATTGTTGTCTAGAACACAAAAAGTTTTCTTTAATCAATAGTTTATTATTAAAGTGGCAGGATTATTTTTCAGTTTCTTGTGTACTAATGGTTTCCCTCTGATTTCATTATTCTTATAACATGACTAACATTTCCTTCAATGATGTTTGTGAGCTATAAACTCTTATTTTTATGTGTTTAAAGAAAAATCTTAATTTTGCCCTCATTCTTGAATGATAGTTACTTGTCCCCATCCTTGATGCTATTATTAATATTACTATTAACTAATATTAGTGTAATAATACTTTTACCTAATATTACTATTATTACTAAAATAATTACCATTATTTTCTAGCATCTATTTTGGCTGATGTGATTGTCCATCTAGGTGTAGTTCCTTTGTAAGCAATTTCTTTTTTCTCCAGTAGATCTTAAGATGTTCTCTAAGTTACATATGTTCAATGGTTTTCTCTGTATTATGTCAGGCTTTATCTTTATTTCTCCTGCTTGGTTAAAGAAGCATTTTCAAATGGAGAAATCGTGTCTTCTTTTCTGAAGATTTCTCAGGTACTCTTTCCGTTCCCTCTATCTCCTTTTTCAGGAACTCCTGATAAGTATATGTTAAAGTCTCTTAAACTTTCCTCTATATTGCTTATCTGCTGCCCAAATTTGTTATGTGTACCTTCCAGGTCTTCTCATAAGTTATATAATTTTAAGAACGTTGACTTGGACAAAGTTAAGAACAGTGTACAGTACAAGCCTCTAGACTAGAGACCTAACCCAGTTGAATTCAAAGACCATTTTAGGCAATGTCTCTGATGGAGACTAAGGAGCATGAAACAGGGTCAGGAAATAAGGAGCTCTGATCCCAAGCAAAATAATCAGTCTAAAAATAGCAGTTCTTTAGCATCCAGCAGGCACAGACACTTTAAATTGTAGTAAATTATTAAATGACCACAACCTCCCTAGACACAGATATGCAAAAACTGGTAAGAGGTGTTATGTTAGAAGGGTGGGATTATTAAGTATTGCTTTTTGTTTGTTTTCCAAATTTCTTTAATGTATTCCTATTTTTTCTAACATGCAAACCAAGTTTAAATTTAAATAATACCAGATATCTATTAAATCAAGTTAGTCTTAAAGGTCACATAGTTCCAACTCTTCACTAAGATGAGACAGAAGGAAGGCCAAGTCTTGCCCTGTATCACACGATAAGTAAATGGCAGATTGAGGGCAGCGACTTAACATTTGTCTACCACCTTGCAAAGCATATTGACACAAACTGCCTCATTTATTCTACCATACTAATCCTATAGTTATTGTCCCTGATTTATGCCCAAGGAAATGAACTGTCAGAGCTGAGGTCTGTGCCCTTCCCATGACACACATTGTCTAGCTTTGCTTCGACGAACCTCTGTCAAACTTGTCCCCATATTACCAGAGTCTTTTTCCTCCTCTTTACTAATATATGGCCTTGCACTTTCTCCCCTAAGTTTTTGGCACCTCGCCTCTTCACGAGCTTCACTTCCACCACAGGCCAGGTAGGCATCTCCTGGCTGAGTGAGCAGCACTGCTTTAGAAAGCCAGGTGGAAACCTATCAGGAACTGCCATGCTGAGGCCTGGATGCAAGGCCACAGGTGGAGTGCACAGGTGCTGGATGGGCTGGGCTCCAGCACCTGTGCGGAGGGCGGCTCCCAGCACTCGCGCACGGTGAGAGAGAAGCACGTGCGGCTAGTAATGCCCCAACTTCCCAGGCCCACTAGAAAACCTTCCACACTAAACACCACTGAAGGTGCTCAGAACCAGCTGACAGTGAACAGTGAGGAAAATCACCGAGAGGAAAGCAATCAAGTAGTTTAATTGTTTGCATAACCATCGAATCATTTGCGTAGCAATTCATTCACCTAGTACACATTAAAGAGACTTCCAAGGATGCTTTTTAATTCCAGGGAACCCACGGGCTGACTTATCCAAGTATTTATTCACTCCTTTTTCTCCCATGTCCCTGGATATTTAGCACATGGACAAATTAAATATGAAACATTTTAATTGAATTCACCATAAGGTAGCTACCAGTATATGATGAAGAGTAGAACCAAAATGTATAGATTCATATTTAGTATGGAAACAGAAAAAATATGAAACTAAAAATATGAGTCCTCCCTAAAAAAGAGATCACATTACGTTATAGGGAAACAATGAAACAATTTCCCAGCATTTTTATTTGCCCATGTGGTTTGGAAAATTTATGAATACCTTGTGAGCTATAGAAACTAGTTAGCTGGAGTTGTTAAGCTGAACTGGCCTAATTGCCAAAACCTTACTTACAGGTGATTACCACCCTTTGTTTTCCTGACCCTAAGTTCCTACATGCTCCTTCCTCAAAGGGTATTGTCTGTCTTTATCTCTTAAAATATAAATCCTGATCTCGTGGTTTGTGGAGATGGCTACCTCAAATGTAGTCAGAAACTGTCTTTATCTCTCGCTCTCTCAAATTTAATAGCTTGAAAGGAGATCAACGCAAACTTTCCATGTTTCTCTTTTCATCCCCCAAGGCCCGGTGTATGATGTGAATGCTGCCCGCAAAGTTGTGTGATCTGGTGGCCCTGATCAAGTGAAATGCACTTGTCATCCAGCATTTTAATTCTCACTTGTTTCTATACACACATATTTGGCATTTGTTTTGGTCAGCCACAGATGTGCCTTTTGAAATATACCAAAGATTGGTTGGTCTTTATAAAGGGTATTTATTTGGGGTAGAAGCTTACAGTTACCAGGCCACAAAGCATAAATTTCTTCCTATACCAAAGTCCATGTCTTGGAGCAAGATGGCTGCCGACGTCTCCAGGGTTCAGGCTTCCGGATTCCTTTGTTCCCGGGGCTGCGTTTCTCTCCGGGCTTAGCTTCTGTTTCCTTCACGAGTTCAGCTGTAGACCATGAGGCTTTCTATGCATTGCATCTCTCCACAAGGCAGCTGTAGACTATCAGGCGATCGGCTCACTCCAGCATCAGAACTGCTTCTCAAATCTGCTTCTCCAAATCTCTGCTTCTCTAAATCTGCCTTGCCCTGCTGCCTCTTGTCTAGCCTTTTATACTTGAGACCACGCCCACTGAGGGGTGGGGCTCAACGTCTCACTGATGTGGCAGTTAACGCCCTACTCACAACTTAATCATGCCCAGATGAACAGATTAGTTTACAAACATAATCTAATCTATATTTTTGAAATTCATAATTAAATCAAACTCAAACCATTACAGCATTATTATCATTGTCTGGTACAGTCAATGTTTGTTATGAATTTACCCACATATTCACCAACTCTTGTATCTCAGACTTGTTTTCTGGGGTGATTTTCCTTGTGCCTGAAGTAAATCCTTCTGAGTTTCCTTTCAGGAATAAATTTAATGTCTTAAATAAGTTTTAAATAGCTGCTTATTTAAATCATCTTCTATTAATTTTTACAAAGCAATGCATGTTCTCTATGGAAATTTGGAAAATACAGGACAGACCAAAGAAAGAAGAAAACATCTCCCAGAATGCTACCACCAAGAGAGAATGATTTTTAAAAAATATTTAGTGTATTTCTACATTATGTAAACAAATCTAGGCATACGTACACACATTAGGAGCTACGTATATAAGTGTCTCCCAGTACATATCGGCTGGAGCATTACTGTGTTGTCATTACACAAATGGGAACATATTGCAATGGCTCTTTTCTAACCTGCCTTTTTCATTTATCAATATAGCCTATTTTCCCCTTGTCCTTTAATATTGTTCTACAAAATTACTTTTTAAAAATAATTTGAAAATTAAACATTGACATGAGGGATCTCACAGTTACCAACATAAGCTGGACAGTGGGTGCATCAAGGTTTGTTTTATTAGTATTATATATACTTTACTCATATGTAATACATATTTATGTGAATTCTTAATGCTTTTTCGATTGTAAATGCTAACATCAAGGCTTGTCATGGAACACCAGTCTCCTAGTGGCTGGTGGCTCACTTTCACACACATTCAGCCTCTGCTCTGATGTTCTCAGAGACCTTCCCTGACCACCCACACTCCCCATTTCTCTCACCCTGTTTTAATATTTTTCCCAGAGCCCTTCTGACATTCTGGCATGTAATATCGACAATGTTGAACTTTATTTATCCCGTGATCCTGGAAAACAGCAAAGGCCAAGAAATCCCTCCACCCTTTGTGTTCTGGAAAGTGTTCTTACTACAGAGAATCCCCCCTCCCCAAACGACTCTGCTAAGCCTGCCTGATGCCCTGTTGCTTACATATGACAAGGTCAGACCCAGACCCTCCAAATTCCCATTCTTTGTCTCATAAATGATTAGCTGAACTGCTTACACTCACCGATCAATTGGAGCACATGCTTGTTAGTCAAACTTTGACTGAGTCTCTCTTTTCCCCAGGCCCCAGAATTTTAACCACCCCTCAGCCCAAGCCAGAACAGAGCCCCTCCTGAAGGGCCCCTCTGGAAAATAGGTTGGCTGCAGCATAAATCACTGCTCTCTTTCATCCTTCTTCTCCACACCTGGTTCTTCTAGCCTTGTTCACTCCTCTCTGTAAAAGAGAAACCCTTTCTGCCTAATTTTAGCAGCTTACTTATCTTGGGCTCAGAGTGCTGCCTCTATTTCAATAGTCCCCCTCCCCCTATTGCAATAGTCCCTTCCCCTCCTTTGCAATAATCATTTCAAATAAAATCTCTCCTTACCAAGTCTGGACTTCTTTTTATTTGACAATATTTGACAATAATTTTACTTGACAATAGTTAACAAGTAAATTTTGTTTATTTGTTTATTGTCTGTTTCCTCCACTAGAATGTAGGCTTCTTCAGAGCAGTGCATGGTAAATAATAGGTTATCAGCAAATATCTGGTAAGTGACTGGATATGTGAATGATTTTCATAGTCATAAAACATAGCTAGTTCCAGAGTTAGTAACAACTCATATTTATACCTCTTGTCAATCACTTAAGATGTTATAAATTCCATTGTGCAGGGAAAAATGTTACTGGCTGTTTTTTACCCTCTACGGTGGTGTAATAAAAGTGTTCCTGACATGTTCTGGACCTAATCACAAAATAAAGGTTGCTTCTCCTCAATATTAGTGATTGTGGCAGAATTGTGGAGTTGGAAAGGGCCCTGAAGGTAATCTGTCTAATTACTTGTCTTCACTGACATGGAAACTGAGGTCCAGGTACATTAAACATTCACCCAAGAAGATAGGAAAATAGTCAACAAATTGGGGCCAAGCTCAGGGCTAAACCCCAATTTACAGATGATGAAACTGAAGCTTAATTAGTGCTTCCCGATCTTTTCCATGTCATGACCTATAGACATAATTATTGCCCAGTGCCAGATGGGGCTGCTCATGGCTGAGGCAAATAAACCAGGGGCTGTGGCCACCCTCAACCTTGGCACACAATTTGGCAAGACACCTGTGTGCTGCCACATAACTGTCTGGAAACCTTGGATCAGAGGTGCAGTAACATTCTCAAGACAGCAAACAAGAGGCAACACCTGCGATTTATATATA
>PVKH010000016.1:41704-65673 GCA_004027955.1 Chaetophractus vellerosus | reverse complement strand
GGGCCTCCCATGTGGTATCCCAGCGCGCTCTTTATCCACTGAGCTATCTAGCCGGGCCCTAAACTTTCCTTTTCAAATTATGATGTGGTTCTTGCTCTTTATCAGAACTTGATTGATATGAGTTTTATCTCAAAACAGTATCTCCAAGTTGGTAAAACAGAAACAGGTTCTCTCAAATATGTTTCTTAGAACCTTTGTCATATGATAAATTCCAATTAAAATGATTTCCATGGTCAAATAGATTGAAGAAGTTCTTGATCTGTCAATTTGAGATTAATAATGTATATGAACATATTAAATTCTCCCAGAGGTCTGCAATATATATGTCTGTAATTTCCTTAAGCTAACGTTTCCTGAACCTAATTAACCTTGAAAATAGTTTGTCAAGCAAAAACAATTGTTGCAACTTGTGAAAAATATTTTGGGAAACAAATTTTGGAAAACATTGTCTTAAAGATATCAGTTTAATCCAATACTCAGTCAACACTGACAGAGCTTTTCAACACCGGATGACTGTATCTTTCTGACGTGTGCTATTTCTTGTTCTCTTCTTTTACAAAAGCCATAAAAATTTTGACTTTATGAATGGTTTCCCACTTCAAAAAATGTGTTACTGTTCATGTTCTATATAAACCAGAATAATTTAAAAATAGATCTTTAAATTATGACTAGCTTGGTAAAACTAAGCTTCAGTTCCTTATGTTTCCTAGTAATCTTCACCATGAGTGATATTTGTCATTTTCCCAATATTTTTATGAGGCTTACTCATGAACAAAAGTACTTTCCTAGCTAAAGTATAGTTAGACTCTCTTATCCAAAAATGACTTAAATTTTAAAAATTAAAAAATAAAAAACATGATTTAAATAGAAAATTTGCTGCCCAACACAATATCTGTGGCTAACCACTACTGAGTGAGATTAGCTGAAAAAATCAACACTAACTACCATTATATGGAAAAGTGGCACTGTATCTGATGATATAATCACTTATTTAGATTAAAACTGCAAAGATAGCCATTCTTTTCCAAAGCTATAACCTGATTGAAACAAAAAACCCAGTCTCACTTTCCCCTTTCTATATTCAGTATGATAATCAATTACATTAAAGAAAATAAAATGGATTTTCCAAGAGAGATATTTTTACAATTTTATTGATTAAAAAGATGCAGAAAAAATGTTTTGATTTTTTTCCTTCTTAGTAGTCAGATTATTTGACAAAAATTTGATATTACATTGAATTTTGTAATACTTGGTATAGCAGTTTGATATTATTTATGAATTCCAAAAAGAAATATAGATTATTTTGTAAACTGGTCTGTTCCTCTGGCATGATAACCCTTTGATTGGATTAGATTCAGCGGAGACATCTGATTAAATTATGTTGATTATGGCTTTGATCCAACCACATCATTAGAGTGCCACTCAGCGTAGAGTCCCAGCCTCCTTGTGCTGATAAAACAGACTCACAAGGAAGTAGACACACAGAAGCAGATACGCAGGAAGAGTGAGTGCTCCATAGACATGGCCCAGGGAAGAGAGATGAGCCTGATAGTCTACAACTGACCTTGTGGAGAGAACAGAGCATCTGAGCCTGGAAAGAAATGAGTCCTGTAGTAAGTGATGAGCCTTATGCCAGCCTGCAGCTGAGATTGGAATAAGCTGGGACCATGGAGCTTTAAGAGGAAGGAGGAAGCCTGAACCCTTGCAGACATCACCTGCCATCTTGCATCAATATGTGGCAATAGACTTTAGGTGAGAAAGTACTTCTTATGGTACCTTGAGTTGGACTCTTTAGGGCCTGGTAACTGTAAGATTCTACCCCAAATAAATATCCTTTATAAAAGCCAACAGAGTTCTGACACTTTGCATCAGCATCCCTTTGACTGACTAATATACTTGGCATGCAATAATAGTTATTAGATGAATTCTGTTGGAATTTACATGGTATTCTGAAATGTTGACAACTTCATATGTGTGTCTGTGTGTATGTGTGGGTGTGTGGGTGTAAAGTTCATGAGAGCAGGGTTATGTCTTATATTTCTTTTGTATCTCCACATGTATAAGTGAGTTCATAATATGTAGTAGAAAGTCAAATAATGATGAAGACATAAATTTCATTATAAGTAATGAAGTACCTAAGATCTATAATCAAATACTCAAAATGGTATTAATGAACTCTTTATGACACAGTTCTATACCTGAATGATTCCATTTTCATAGTTTACTGACACTTGCAATTCTTACCTACACCCCAGGTGTGTAGTAGTAATAGTTGTTGCTCTCCTATCCAGATCCCCTTTTCCAGCTCATCATAGAACCATTCTCTAGCTACTGTGAGTACTGTAGCTAATGTCTCTAACAACTGATACTTTCTCAAAAGAGTTGTCATTGGCTGAAGGAAACCACCTTTCCAGGAAACACCTGGGAGGCTAACCCCACCACCATCCCCATTTAATGATTAATAAAGATACAAAATCTCATCACCCTAACCTCAAGTTGGTACAACACTGTGATGTAATTTACTCTTCTGGAACATCCCCCTTCCTCTTTGTGTATCAGACCAAGGCAAGACTGCATCCTTACTTGGCTCATTCCCCTTTCTACCCACATCTCTCAATCCTTTAGAGGATATTCATGAAGAATATTCACTCAATAAATCATGTGTACCTGAATTCTTTACTCAGGCATTTCTTCTAGGGAACTGACCTAAGGATTGATCCCTAGGAAGCAGACTCAATGGATGGGATTCTGGAGTCGAACATATGGTGGTAAGCTGCAACAAAGACCCCATCTCTAGGTGGGAAATTGATAGCCACTGGGATGCTGTAACACTTCAATTGTTTAGGCAATCTGTAGGCTAAACTACAGATGCAAAGGGATGCACTTGGCTGTATAATATCTCTGGCACTGAAGAAATATAGTTGTAGTCATAAGGATTGAGAAATTGGAAAGGTATCCAAGCAAAGTTTGTACTTTGACAAGATAAAATGGCAGACTAACGGTGATGAAACATCCATTCAAATAATTCAAATAAAAATGGACTCAGAGACTTCCTTAGCAACAGGTGAAATAAAAACATCATGTTCTGTAACTGGAAGTCTGATCATGCTAAGAAACAGACATAGAACCAGATCAAAAGAATAACAGAATTTAGAAGGCCAATTCCTCATTTGGCAAATCTACATGAAATTTGGGGCCCAATTATGAAACTAATGGGACCCTAAGATTTGAGATGGAAACCTTAGGTAGGTGAACTGGAGAACCTTGAGGCCCCAAATAACCCTAAACATTCTGAGCCTGGAGAAGTAGCACGTAACCTCTCCTTAGAGGATAATATTCATCCCCTTGCTTTAAGACAATGCAGAAGCCTCAAATGAGGCAGATGCATTATAAGGCTATGCTTGTCCTATTCAGGATCTACTCCCACAAACCCTTCTTGTCAATGGATCAAAGCACAACATGACCCAACCAGGACAGTGATAAGCCTGCTAATGGATGGAAGATAGTACATGACAAAAGAGCTGCCTTACCTACCTATCATATAGCAACAAGGACTGGGAGAGTATGACTGGGAATGGATACCCAAAGGAGCTGAATCAAGAGGAGACAAAATATCAAGGTGGAAATAGAAGAGTTTTCCAAAATGGGAAATGTTTATAATATGAGATTTAAGCCTTTTCTGGGGACCCAGAAGCAAATTATAAATTATGCTGGGATGGTTCTTGGACTCTTGAAAAACAAGATTACTCATATTAAATAAAGAAAATTTTGGAAGTGTCATGGCAGATGTGGAGGAAGGTGGTCATGCCTGAAGCTGGCATGCTAGAATGGATCTACTAGGAGAGATCATACTATTCATAAGGCCTGTGACTCAACATTTACAAGTTAATAAGGAATGCACTGGGGAGGGGGCACCACCGTTTATAAAATGCTCAGTCATAACTCTCCTGCTTTAGGTTTGGGTTCATGTTATGAGATGCCATTTATTACTGAAATTCTCCAGTAACAATGTGGGTGATTAAATCTGTGAATAGCAGATTTTAGGTAAAATAGCCATAATGGGCAACAAGGTCAAAATGGTAGCTTACAGTGCATGCCCTACAGGGATATATGGGATTAGCTAAGAGAACATAGTATTTTAGGGACAAAAAAGATAGGTAACAAACAAGGATATTGCTATATAGTATAATAAAATAGTATATAATATTAGTATAAATTTGCACAAAGTAATATAATAATATTAATTAAAACCATATAAAAATAAAGATGCATAATTGTAGACATTTAGGATCACTTTCCCAATTTCAGGAATTAAGGTAGTTCTCAGACCTAAAATCTATTAATGAAAGGAGAGGCCAAATAACTCTGCAACACTATGGTGAGTTTATACAGTAATGATTCTTCTAATCCTTCCTCAGAGGGACCTGTGGCTTTTTAATCAAGTATAATGAGCAAAAGGCAGTTCCCAGGTCTTCTGAGGGCTGTTGGATCAAGTTACATGTTTACATTGATACCTAGGAAAACAAAATGCCATTATCATCCCTGAGATAGAATAGAGGGATTTGGGGGATCAGATAATGAGTGAAGTTCTAGCCTTGATCTATCTCCAAGTTCACCAAGTCCATTGACCTATCCCATCATTATTTTCCCAGTTCCAGAAGGGATAATCAAAATAGACATGATCAGAACCCTTATATTGATGGTGTGATCATTTGGATAAGAGCTATTGTAGTAAAAAGAGAAAAAAAAAAAGCCAAGAGGAAGCATCTGCCCATACTCCAAGAGCCAAGGCAGTAAAATCAAAACCAATATTGCAGGTGCAGGACTTCTGGAATGATGGAATGATGGAGTGCTGAGCTCAATGGAAGCTCTCCCCAGCAAAACAATAATTTATCTAGTGAAAATCATAAAACAAACAAGCAAACAAAAACATCTTTCAAAGTCTCAGGAAATTGTTCTAAGGACATGTGGCAAATAGATAAGAATTTGTTCAAGCCAATCTATTAAATTTTGGTAAAAACAGTGAAAGCCTGTTGGTATTTGAGCTGCTACCAATGCTATTACCCCAAAATTTTATAGGAGTGCTAACCCAGGTGTGTACAATCAAGAAGATGGAAAATTCCCTCAGGCTATGGTTTCATCCCAGGAGGAGTAACCTGCTGGCTTTTCTCAACCAACTCTCCTCATCACTCAATTTTGGAAAAGCTCAATTCCAGGCAAATGTGACTGGCCAAGAAGACCAAGCCCCTACTTGAATAGAATCTCTACCACAGGAATGGTAACCCAAGAGTACCGGGGCCCTGCACTTGCCCCAGCTCTCTCCATGAAACAATATGGATTTTACCCAGGGAGGTTATAGGTTTCATGCTAGGAGGGCAAGCTAGGACTAACAGGGCCTGCCACCTACCCCCACCCTATCTCCCCTTGTAGAGTGGGTTTGTCACTATGGGAAAAGTGAGTTCCTACCCCCACCTTCAATGTAGTGGCATGGGGATTCTAATCAGAATGAAAAGTGGACCTTAAGAACAAGAACTCAGCAGCTCTGCTTGAAGAGACTGATTTTCTTTGAAACAGAGCTCTTCACAATGGAAACTTTAGTGGAGAACAATTAAGATGAAGTTGGTAGCTCTGATACAAGCAAAATATAGAGCAATCTCAAGTTTAATAGGGAAAAGAAGAAAAAGAGACAATGAAGAGAAACCCTCCTGGGATCATAGACAACTCCAGGGATTGGGAAAGCTAAGTACATAGCTAGGCTGCAGACATTCAGATGTGGAGCAGACATGAAAACATTTCCCAAACCACAGGTAGATCCCTCAATACTGGACTGAAGCCTCACTGGCCAAAGGTGCCTAAACACACTCTGAATAAACAATAGCATCATGCATTGGTCATTTGGACATTACTTTTTGTTGAATTATGCATATTCACCAAATGTTGACATAATTCATTATACAATAACAAAAAAATCATGTTTGTTATGTATCGACCTCATCAAAAATGCCTTAAAGTATTGGGAAGCTGTCAAATTCATTGTGGCAGAAACATGGCACTCTGATTTTCATTTGATAGCTCAAATTTTATCACTGATAGCAAGTACAATCAGGTGTTTTCCTTGAAGCAGCAGGCTCACTTCATTTTAAAGAAATTATCTGCAAATACCCAAGTCTGTTCAATCATAGTTTGTCATTCATTATTTCAAGCAAAAATGATGTGACATGAAAAAAATAGCAGGTTTTACAATCACACCAGTGCTTTTTTTCTCAAGAAAACAACAATGTATCAGTTTGTAGCAGAGCACTCTCTATATTCTTCACATTCTGTAAGACAAAGTATTAAGAAGAAAGGTAGGTACTCAAGGATAAAGGTTTAATAAAATTAGTAATTTTTACTGCTTTATCCGGGGTGTAACAGTGAAGAATACAATTACTCTTAGTAAAGTTTAGTGATATTCTCTTGATTTCTGCTAAGGAGACAGCAGCTTTGCCGCCACCATTGCTTTTTCATCATCATACAATGAACAAAGTCAACAAAGCCAACAAAATAAAAAAGACAAATAACAACTTAGTATTTTTTATGAAACTAGTTTTGAATTACTGAACCCTCTGAGAGTTTGTGCAGACCTCCAGAGCTTCAGCAGACAACACTCCAAGCAATGCTTATTGAATCAAAGGTTTATGCCACTAACATGAATTGTAAAATATCATTGCCTTTATTGGTTTTCCAATATCAACCATTCCTAGAGACCTTTGTAGAGAAGCAAACATGGCTGGCGTTTTATACATAAATGGCTCTATATACTATCATGGGCTCTTCTGACTGTCCTGATCACAGATCATTGGACCAAAAGGTCACCTGACTGAAGAGTAACAATTCATAGATGCATCACCCAAATATAAGGTAATCTGATATGAAGGACTAACCAAATCTGATATTAGGAACTAACCAAGGGAAAAAAGAGTAATTAATTGGACAAATCATATTCTCTCACATAGGAATCTGAACTTGAGATATCAGAAGCTAAGAAATTAACAGATAGAGGGTTGGGTTCTTTTAAGTCACTCTGCTCTTTAATTCAATTCACAGAACTGCTGAAAAAGTAGATATTTCTATCTAAAAGTATGAAAAAAAGGTTTGAATAGAAGATATTTCTATTATACAAGAATATTACACAGCTTGGGGCAGTAACAGGTCTGAAAAGCTCTTCTCAACCACAGATATTCAAAGCCTAGCCAAGAAGAGGTCTATCCCATTCGGTTTGGTTCTTGCTTGATCAGTCTCCTTTATTTCTTCTGTTGCTGGAACCTCCAACTGGTTTGGCTCTGCTGATTCTTTATCACTGCTGGGCCACAAGTCAGCAGAAGCCATCAGCCATGAGCAAGCACAAGCCACAAATTCTTAGGGAGTGAAGGGAATGTTAGTCCATTGGCAGTATCAGGAGTACATGAGCATATGAGCAGAAGCACATGTGGAGTTGCCCTAACAAATAGAGTAGCTGGCTGTTAGGATCACAAAGGTTGGTATATGGTGCAAGTTGTAAATGCTGTGAGAAGCTTTCCAGAGCCTGAATTACCATCTAGGCTCCAAATGACTTTGTGAGAACATACCAACTATGTAGTTGATCTGTTTGTCTTTTTATCTCCATGTGTCTCTTCCTACACACATCCATCATTACTTGAAGGAACCCAAGTATTTCTTCCTCACAACCAAAAAAAGCACATTAATAACAACCAAAATCTTGATAAAAAATAAAACAAAACAACAAAGACATTTCTAGACTCTCATCAGGAATACATATGAAAATTAATTTTTGTGATTAAACAAAGCATTGATGAACTAATGGACAGCATGTTCAAAGATGATATACAATGCTATGGCTATAAAGTGTGTCATCTCAGAGCAGACGAACATTGTAATAGACTGGTAATATTGCTAGGGTGAATGTTTTAAATCGCTGACATTCTTTATGTCTCATAATAGACTCTTATTTGTAAACATAGTGCTTCATTTAATACTTAGTTATAAAGAACAGGGAAAAAGTAAATTTTTATCATATTATATGCTAATAGCAAAATGTTAATTTTGCTGAGTAAAATACTGTAAAGGGAAGTATTGTAGCCAAATTATGTAGCTTAATCTAAAATTTCTTAATCATGTACCAGTCTAGTTCAATTTCTTTTTAGAAATTAATTTTAAAAATAAAAGAAATCATATTATGAAAGAAAAGAAAATGAAATCAATTTAAATCAAATTATTTACTCTTTTTAATATTTTATTGAAGTATAATGTACATAGAGAAAAGTACACAAATCATAAATGCCTGGGTTGATATGTATTCACAGAGTGGCCACACTCATATTCATTAGCACCCAAGACATTATCAACATCCAGAAATCCCTTTGTGTTCCTCCTAGTCATTACTTCCCCCAAAGGTGACAACTACCTACACTTCTAGCATCTTAGATTGGTTTTGCTTCTCTTTGAACCATACACAAATGGAATTATGCAATATGTTCTTCTTTGAATTTGCCTTTTCTTTTTTTTTAAATAAATCAATTTTATTGGCACATATTAATAAAGCACACAATTCATCCAAAGTGTACAATCAGTGGTATTTGGTATAATCACATAGTTGTGCATTCATCACTTCAATCATTAGTAGAGCATTTTCTAATGAAAATTTCAATAATAATAATAATAATAAAGAAACAGACAAGAAAATTCTTCACCTCTCAATCTCTCTATGCTCCCCCCACTGTACTTAGCTGCTGTTTCTGACTATTTTATCCAAAGTGTATAATCAATGACTTAGTACAATCACAATGTTGTACATTCATCATCTCAAAAATTTTAGAACAATTTCATTATTCTAAAAGACCCTGCCTTTTCTTGGTCACATTATGCATGTGATTTTCCTCCATTCTGTTGAATTGTACAATATTAATACATCACAATTTATTCATCCATTTTACTAAGACTTAAGAAAGGTTGAACTCAAGGAATAGATAAATCAATAATAAGCAAATACAAACAATAAATATTAATTTATTAATCAGCTAAGGTTAAATTTAAGAATAATAAGAATAAGAATAAATCAAAATAAAATTCAATAGTTTAATAAAAAATATACAATAGGGATTATTTGTATACATCAAATAACATAGAAACTAATAAATCAAGCACAAATTTAAAAACACCAAGATCTTGATAATAATATGACTGAACTAAGAGACACCGATATATTTCTTTCTGAATTGTACAAATATAATAGGGCCAAAAGTAAAAGAAGTAAATCCAGAGAAGAATTAGATAGTATAATGAAAATTATAGCATCCATCAACCTATCTTCCTAACAATTTGTCATTTCTTAAAGAATATACATTATTTTTGTTATGAATGTGTAATATTCATATGAGTCTAGACTTTTCACTGAAGCAGTATTGACTCTCTCTGTTGCTGGCTTCGAGGTAGAAAGCTGCCATGAATTATACAACTGCAAGGAAACAATACTGCCAATAACATGAGGGAGCTTAGAAGTGGATGCTTCCTTAGTCAAGCCTCCAGATGAGAATACAGCCCAGTTAATACCTTAATTTCAGCCTCATGAGACTCTGAGCAGAGAAGACAGCTAAGCCATGCCTGGACCTCTTACCTACACAAACTATAAAGTAATAGATAGGTATTGTTTCAAGACACTAAAATTGTGGTAATTTCTTTTGCAACAATAGAAAATTAATGCACCAACAAACAAAAAGATGTTCAATATTAATACTGAGAAAAATGAAAATTAAAGAAACAAGTTATTTCCTTTGTGGTGGTTTGTTTTCAAACATAACTGTAAATCTTTGAAACTCTCTTAAAGGTGGAATCATAGCGACTCACTTCTAATACACACAATGAAGCAGAAGTGAGGCTGAATGATGTTTGGGGCTCATTTAGAAAAGGCAGAGCAACAGCATCCTGGTTCTTTCTCTCCTGGAATGCTTGCCCTTGGAACCCAGCCACCATATTGCTAGGACGCCAAACAGCTCTTGGAAAAGCCACATGTACATGTTCTGGCCACTGCCCCAGCTGAAATCTCAGCCAATAACCACCATCAACTTGCCAGAATGTGGGTGAGGGAAGCTTTGGATCATCTAGCTTAGAGCCTTTGAATCACTCCAACTGAAGTTGAATGAGGCAGAGATGAGCTATCCCCACAGAGTCCTGAGCAAACATTGTCATTATTTTAAGCCACATTCCTGAGCAAATGTTGTTATTTTAAGCCAGTAAGTTTTGGGGTGGTTTGTTTCACAGCAACAGCAACAAGACATCTTTGTGTTCATTTGACTGGCAAAAAATTTCAAAGAGCATCTATGGCTAGCTGGGATGTTGGGAGAAAGCTAACTGTGGTGCATTAAGCGGAATTGTTCAAAAATGATTCTAGGTGCTTGCTCTGGTTAACCTGGACAATAGTATCACATAAACCCTGCTTCACACAGGACTAGTGGATAGCTTCAATTACCAGCAAAAGATACTGTCTCTTCAGATGGCCTCAAGGTATCCAGGTGCTGGGCAGCTGGCTTTCCCAAGCAAGTGTAAACATTTAACAACGAAAATTCTGCCCTGCACGGCACAAACTAGAATATTATCCTTCCATTGATAAGGTTACGTTACAACAGTTTGTTGTTTCCCTTTCCTGAATTTATAACACCTTGTGAGTGTCCAGCAAACTGTTCTGGCCCTAGCAGGCATCTCTATGGAGGAAAATGAGGGTCAGAGATCTGGGCCTACTCAACTAGCTGCACTCTGCTTTAAAGCTTCCCTAAGTGTTCCTTTGTGATATTATAGAAATTTTCTTAAAGTCTAGTGCATGACTTGGGGTTAGCACAAAGAGACTCACCTTGCATGATAGGTAGTGACGATAAAGGTCTCACCTTACACACATTTTACTCAAACATTGCTGGTGACTGTTTAATGCAGTATGTTCAGGAGTAGATAGAATAAAAAACACAAACAAAATGAAAAACAAGTATTTGTTAGTGTCTACTAATAGAGGAATAGTTGAATAAATTATTGTACATCAATAATATGGAAAATTTTAAAAAGCCTTTTAAAAGAATAAATTAGAGCCATTCAAACTGGGTTGGAGAGATTTCTACTTGTTAAAAGCATTATTACTCTAACTGATCCTGAAAAGCAATAATTTAAAAACCATATTTTTTATTTTTATGAAATTGAAAAATATGAAAGGATTCAGATGAGATTATTCATATGGAGAGTGGAGGAGCAAAGAAAACAAAAGTTGATTACCTCTTTAAATAAAAATAAGAAGACATGAGAACCAAAGTGTGCCAATCTAAGTAGGTATCAGTTATTTTAGAAAGTAAGAGCTTATAACCTCAGAAAAATAATTCAAACAGTGGGATATTTCAGCCTCCGCTTAGATATTTCATTATTTAACAGATCATGATGGAAAGAATTCCACTTTATTACTTTTATTGATTTTTTTTATTTCTGACAAAGTCTTTCCATTGTTTGTGTTCAAAACAACCCGTCGACTGAAAGACTGAGTAATATCATATTTCCTTCAAAGTACAGAAGTCTGCATTACTCTACAGCTGTCGCTACATCAGAAAAGCAATTCAAACAATTGTCTGATTACTTAGTTTCAAGCCCCATTAGAAGCTACTGGATAAACAGAGGAATGTATTTCATGTGAATTGTTTGTATCTACCTTTGCATCCATCCAAAAGTACTAGTAAATGTCTATCAAAAAAAAAGAACAGAAGGAAAATAGCTGGGAGATTGAGAGCAAGGCTTTTGGGTTCAATTGCTGGATTCTAAACTCTGCTCTAACAATATTACCTCTGTGAACTTGGGCTATTCTCTGTAAAATAGTGGTAATAATAGAACCTATTTCATAGGACCATATTGAGGATTAAATGTGGTCATATTTATAATGCTTTTAGCAATGTATCTGGCATATTTTAAGAGCTCAATAAGTGCCGGTTGATATTATTGTTCTAGTTCCAAATGCAGTAAATAACTAGTTCTTGTAATTTCTGTGTGGCTATGATTCCTTATTCCACCAGTAATGACATGGAGCAAATATTATTAATGCTCCACCCATATCCCCTGGGCCTTACCACTTCCAAGTACTCTAGCAACATACTGGTGGCTTTTTCATGGAATCAGCTCTTGGCCAATGACTGACAAGTGTTGAGGTTGAAACACCCTGGTTCCCTTGCAGCTCAGGGAGGTAATTTTGTGGTGTGTTTTACATATTTTTTCTTTATTAGAAAAGTTGTGTGTTTACAGAACAATCATGCATAAAATACAGGATTCTCAGATACCAACCTATTGCTAAAATGTTGCATTGGTATGGAACATTTGTTACAATTGATGATAGCACTTTTTTTTTTTATTACAATAATTGTACTATTAACTAGAGACCACGGTTTAAATTTAGGCTTTACTGTTTGTGTAGTATAGTTCCACAGATTTTTAAAAATTTTTTTATTCTGTTACCATATAGATAATCTAACATTTCCCCTTTTAATATACTCAAATATGTATTTCAGTGCTGTTAATTATGTTCACAATGTGCTATCATCATTTTTAGTAGACCTTCTCCATGCTGTTCAGGTGCTGTTACGTATCCTTTATTGGCTGCTGTTCTGTCTCATGCCCACACTTCCCTACAGAGAGTACACTGAAATCCTTGTCTCAAAGCAGGTTCTGGGGAAACCTGAACTGAGACAAGCATCTAGTTCAGGAAGAAAGTAATACACTGGAGTATTGAGATATGGAAAAATATATTCAGAAGTTCCTGAATTAATAAATAGCATTATCTTTATTTAAGAAGTGCTGCAAAATATTACTGAAAAATGAATTAAATGAATAGTGGTTAAAAGCATAGATTCCAGAGCCAGATGGTCTCATCCTCAGCTCTATCCCTCTCTCTACCTTGGTGAGTTCACTTAACCTCTGTGCCTCAATAGCATCATCTGTAAAATGAATAACATATTCTCACCCTTAAAGGGTTCCTATGAAGAGGACTGAGATAATATATAAAGAACTTAGAACAGTGCCTGACCTTTGGTAAATAAATTTTATGTTGACTGTTATTAATAAAGCTGAGTTGATATGGAGATGCTAGATTGACATTATTATAAAGCAAAGGCCTAAACTCTCTTTCTCTCTCCCTTTTTCTTCTCTTCTTCTCCTGCTTTCTCCACTATCAGCTCTCATCCTAATGCTTCCAATGCCACCCTGCTTCCTAGAGCACAGCTGACCTCTATGACCCCCAACCATTCCTGCCACTATGACCTGCCCCAGCCACTCTCAACAAATAGCAACTCAGCCCTACTCTTTAGATCCAGAATACCCTTCACATCATTCTCCTGGTAGTGTGCAAACACACACCTAAAATGTGATTCAAAATTGAGTTTAGACAAAATTCCAAATTACTACTCATCAGAGGTTTTATGTCAAAGCCATAAACTCTTAAATTCCAAATACTGAGGATATATTTTATGTCTTCATGGTCATTAAGTAAGTTTCTAACAAAATTATTCTAGCTTAAATGGAATTTTCTTCTCATTTGAACTTGAGAAGGCATCTAGTGTTCATAATGACAGGATATATTAACTTAAAATTGGAGCTAATTAATTGGCTATGAACGCCTGTCCAAATGCTGATAATTTTTTGCAGATGTACAAAAATGTGTGATGTTATGGTAGAGGAACCTGTGGAGGCTAAATAGCTTCTGGGAGCTAACTCTGATTTTCTGCCTTGATCTGTGAAGTCTTTGTACTTGTATTCAAGTGTTCACCCTACTCTCCTCATTATCAAAGTCATCTATTTTCACCTTCCCTCCATCCTAGCTGAGACATGGTTTTTTATCATCATGCATTTTTTTCAAATTTCTGCTTCTGCCTTCAGTTCTTACTATCTTTTTCTCAATTTCAGATATTTGAAATTTAATTTCCTTTTCTTACTTTTCTACAGTAATGACCTCAACCTAAAACAATGCATACCAAATGCATACTGCTGCCTGACTGGGGGGAAATGAGGCCACAGGAATTGGAGAAGGGTAGGAAATGTTATATATACAATATTGAAAAGTTATATCCCATAATAGTTGTTTAGGGATTGTGGGAATATGGCATTGGACTAAGAGACAGAGCTCAATGCTCTCAAAAAAACAATAGAGAAATAGCCAAAAGCTGTTTGAGGGATTTGCTTTGGGAGGCAGCAGACCAGGACAGTGCTACACAACTCCCAGGATGGTGAGGGACAGACAGACAAAGAAGCCAAAATAACAAACATGAGTTACCAAGTTCACATGGTGGCCAGGAAGGGCTCCCCCTGCCGCCTTCCCCAAAATATTAAGTTGGGGTAAAATCCCTGGCTCACTACTGTGGACTGAGAGGGGAACAGACATCTTCCTCCTCCCTGTCAGCTGTTTCAAGGGAAAAGGGAGGAGGGGTCAGTGGGCTTTTCTTCAGTGAATTCAGCCAGCAGAACCTGCTTTGAAATCTCTGCTCTGGAGATTCAACACAGGAATAAAGGACAGCCAAAACTGAAACACCTCTGTGGAAAGGTGTGCTGACGAGCACCATCTGGTATCCTATCTGGAAGTCACGTGGACAAAAGCTGTTCTTGGTTCTCTCTGTATCTTTACCTCAGGGAGAAAATCTGTGCCCCACTACTAAGTCCCTAGCCTGATTTGGATAACTTAAGCCAGGGAATTTTAAAGTCTTAGCATAAGTTGAACCAATTATCAAAGGAGAGTTGTAGGGGAAAAAAAAACAATAGGAAAGAGAGATAAATTGGCCATCACAGTAAATTCACCAATTCAGATGCCTAGACAGCAGCAAAAAATTGAAAGCTATACTAGGATACAGGAAGAGATTGCCCAGCCAAAGGAACTGACACAAAATCCTGAAGAGATACAAGATTTAAGACAATTAATCAATGATAATCACACAACTCTCCTAAATCACTTCAAAAGATTTAAAGAAAATATGACTAAAGAAATGAAGGGTATTAAGAAGACACTGGGTGAACATAAAGAACAATTTGAAAGCCTGCAAAGAAAAGTACCAGACCTTATGGGAATGAGAGACACAATGGATGAGATTAAAAATACATTAGAGGCACATAAGAGCAGATTTGAATTGTTCAAAGATAGAATTAGTGATTTCAAAGACACTGAACTGGAAAAGACAGGATAACAGAAAGAAAGGGGAATGGATAAAATGTAAGAGAGTCTCAGGGAATTGAATGACAATGCAAAATGCACAAACATTCGCATTATTGGTATACCAGAAGGAGAACAGAATAGAAAAGGGGCAGAAGGTATATTTGAGGAAATAATGACTGAAAATTCCCCAACCCTTATGAAAGACATAAATAATATCCAAGAAGGACAATGCACCCCAAACATAATAAATCCAAATAGATCTATCCTAAGCACCAGCTATTCAGAATGACAAATATCAGAGATAAAGAGAGGATTCTGAAAGAAGCAAGAAAAAAAAACAAAGTATCACATACAAGGGAAACTTGAAAAGATTAAGTGCTGACATCGGAAACCATGGAGAAGAGAAGAAAGTGGTATGATGTATTTAAGGTACTGGAAGTGAATAACTGCCAGCCAAGGATTCTGTATCTGGCAAAGCTGTCCTTCAAAAATAAGGGTGAGTTCAAAGTCTTCACAGACAAACAAAAACTGATAGAATATGTTACCAAAAGACCAGAATTACAAGAGATACTAAAGGGAGTACTGCAGTCTGAAAGGAAAAAAACAAGGGTGAGAGATTTGGAGAAAGTTTAGAAATGAAGATTAATAGGAAGGGTATTAAAGGATAAGAAGACAAACAATAGAATGGTATGACAACAGAGAGCCAAAGCACAAAATTGATGATGTAATTAATGTGTTACAGTAATAACATGGAATGTTAATGGATAAAACTCCCCAATCAAAAGACATAGACTGATAAAACAGATTTTAAAAATATGAGGCATGTCTATGTTTCTACAACAGACCCACCACAGACATAAGGACACAACCAGGTTAAAAGTGAAAGGTTAGAGTTATTAGGGAAATGCAAATCAAAACTACAATGAGATACCTTACACACATTAACTGGCAGCCATTAAAAAAACAGAGAACTACAAGTATTGGAGAGGATGTGGAGAAGTGGGAACCCTCATCCACTGCTGGTGGGAATGCAGAATGGTCCAGCCATTGTGGAGGACAGTTTGGCAGTTCCTCAAAATAAAATAACTATAGATCTGCCATATGCTCCAGCAATTCCACTGCTGGGTAGATACCCAGAAGAATTGCAAGCAAGGACATGACAGAAATATGCACACAAATGTTCAGAGTGGCATTATTCACTATTGCCAAAAGTTGGAATCAAGCCAAATGCCCATGAACAGGTGAATGGATAAACAAAATATGGTATATGCAATACAATGGAATATTACTCAGCTGTAAGAAGGAATATAATACTAACACATGGGATAACATGGATAAATATTGAGGACCTTATGTTGAGTGAAGCAAGCCAGACATTGAAGGACAATTATTACATGCCCTCTCTGATATGAATTAAGCAAATCGAGCAGACTCAGAGAGCTAGAGTCCAGAGGATAGGTTTACAGGAAATAGAAAGGGAGAAGAAGGTTGTGAGCTAATGCCCAAAAATCTATGATAAGGTGGAAGTGAGTAGTTGTGCAGTGAAGGGGTGTAGTGATACTATTACATTGGATGGTACAAGTTTAACAGGGAGGTAGGGTGGGGAGGGTGGGTTGGATGATCCATGGAATTGGGGGGAGTGTTGGGGGAGGGAGCAGGTGAACACTGGGGATTGGTGGATATGTGGTTGGAACTCCAATGTTAGGAAAGCTCTTTTGGCAATATGACAAGGAAGGGTTACTAGTTTAGAGTGTTGGATGGGGTGGCACTCAGGACACACCTGGGGCAATCTTCTAGAGAAAGTGCAAGTGATCATTTTGTCATAGTGTGTAGTATCAGTGGGTGGAGACCCACACAATGAGCGGGAAGGAGTTGGACTCCCATCCTGGGAAGGCCCGATATGTTCTCAAACAGAGGGGTGGGTGTCTCTCGAGAGCATGGGTGGTTCATAGTAGGGGAGGACAGACCAGTGTGCCAAGCTCTCAGTGTTGTTGCAAGTAACTATGAATCTTGTCCTTCAAGGAGTGAAGCCTGGTGGTTGCCATGGACCCTGAGGTGAGGGGGATGGAAAAATAGAAAAGATGGAAGAGGGGGTATTTAGGGGGCAATGGGAATGTTCTGCATGATCTTGCAATGTTGGATACAGGCCATGTTAAATTTCAGCAAAAATTTATAAAAGTGCATGGTCTAAAATGTAAACCATAATGTAAACCATTGACCATGGTTGGTTTCTATGTTTCAATTTTTGTATATCAGTTGTAACAAATGTACCATCCACACATAAAAAGGTTATTAATACGGGAAGGGGAGGATGTTGGGTATAGGGGAGTCCCTGATGTTCTGTATGTGACCTAAAACTTCTTTGAAGACAAAATGAAAAAGAGTAAAACACTGGAGAAGAAATGAAAGAAAATGTCACTGTACATAAAAGACAACAGATATTACAGTGATGAAAAGCAAAACATAAAAAAAAATTTTAAATATTTTACATTATATTTTAATAACCCATTTTTTATTTCAATTTAGTTTTAATTCTTCTAAATTATTATGCATTTTATTTCTTATATTTAAGCCTATCATTGTTATTTCATTTTCCCATTAGTTGTATTTGGTAATATTCTTGGCTTCATTTTTACAGAAGTTTTGGACCACAGAAGGGTTACAACTGTGGCAGGGGAGGATCATTGGTGTGGGGTGTCAGTGATGGGGGATACATGGTAGGAAGCTCACCTGGGCATACATATGAGGTATATAAATGTGTTCAAATGTTCATGGGGCATTGTCACAGTGGGTAGAGATTCACAAAATAACTGGAAGAATATTGAACTCCCATCCTGGGGAGCTCTGCCACATTCTCAAAGGGAACAGCAGCAATGCCCCAAGTACAGGGGTAATGACTAGTGAAAAAGGATGGTCCTTGATATAGACGACTGTGCTTATGAGCCTTTGCTCTTGAAATTGAAACTTAGCATAGTGTTATAGGGTGCCTAAGAGTTACCTCCTGAGAGCCTCCATGTTGCTCAAATGTGGACTCTCTCTAAGCCAAACGCAGTATATAAATGCATTACCTACCCCCACCCCCACCCAAAGTGTGGGACATGACTCTTGGGCATGAGCCTCCCTGGTACTGAGGGATTACAACCAAGCACCAACTAGAAATACAACTGGAAAAAGACCTTGGATAAAAGGGGGAAAAGATTTTTTAAAAAGACAAATGAGTTTATATGGCTAAGACACTTCAAAGTGAGTTGGGGGGACATCCCAGAGGTAATGCTTATGCACATCTCAACAGGATCGCATAGACTGCCAAAGTAGATACTATCCCAAATAGTGGGGCTCCTGAGAGCTCTGGAGACACCCAGGTCATACAGTCATGGAATATAACTCCAGAATTTGGTGCCTTGCCAATGGGCCCTACTTTGGAGTTTGTGCTCCTGAGTATGACAGAGATAGATTCAGTTGTGAATTCTCTACACATGCCTCTTCTGTCCCTTCTGTTTGAACCTATAGTTGATGCTGGAGTTGGTAGGAGTATGTCCTGTCCAAGAGACTTGAATCTTTGGGCTGTCCATGTGCCAGCTGGGCCCTGAGCCTCAGAGGAGTTGCAACACCCACTCTCTAGTTCATTGGACTCACCCAGGAAAACTAACAAGGAGGTGAGGATGGACAACCACCATACCAAGGAACCAAGAGAGTCTACAACTGCCAGCAAGAAGTCAGCCCCCTTTCAATTAGAGGTGGAGTGGGCAGCACCATCCCAGAATCCTCATGATTGGGGAATAAAATATGGACTAGAGTGCATTTACTGGTATTCTACTAGAGACTTATTGTGATTCTAACAGTGGAAGAAATTATATCATTGATGTGAAGACAGTGGCCACTGGAGGTGCTGAAGGCAGGGAGAGGGAAAAAGAGGTGTAATATGGGGGCTTTTTCAGTATTTGGAATTGTCCTGAATGACATTGCAATGGCAGATACAGGCCATTATATATCCTGCCATAATCTAAAGAATTGGCTGGGAGAGAGTGTAAACTACAATGTAAACTATAATCCATCCTTAGTGGCAATGCTCCAAAATGTGTTCATCAATTGCAATGAATGTACCACACTAAGGAAAGAAATTGTTAATGTGGGGAAAGGTGGGAGCTGTGGGAGTGGGGCATATGGGAATCTCATATATTTTTTAATGTAAATTATGTAATATAAGAATCTTTTAGAAAAAATAAATGAAATATATTTATTGCTCCTTGTTGCACAAATGTGGCCTCTCTCTAAGCCAAACTCAGCATATGAATGGATTACCTTCCTCCCAGCGTGGGACATGACTCCTGGGGATGAGCCTCCCAGGCAAAGAGGGATTACTACCAAGTGTCAACTGGCAATACAACCTTGAATAAAAGGGGGAAAAGTACAGACAAATGAGTTCATATGGCTAAGAGACTTCAAAGTGAGTTGGGAGGTCATCCCAGAGGTATCGCTTATGTATATCTCAGTAGGACCTCATAGGCTTCCCATGTGGATATCACCCCAAAGAGAGGGGCTCCTGAGGGCTCTGGAGACACCCAGGTCCTATATCAGGGCAGATAGCTCCAGAGTTTGGTGCCTTATCAGTGGGCTCTACCTTGGAATCTGTGCTCCTGAGAGTGACTGAGTTGGACTCAAATATGTCTTTCCTGCACATGGTCCATCTGTCCCTTCTATTCAAACCTATATGTGGTGCTAGAGTTTGTAGGTGTACTTCCAGAGACTGGAGTCTTTGGACTGTCCATGTGCCAGCTGGGCCCAGAATCTTGGTGAAGCTGCAACTCCTATTCTACAGCTCAATGGACTCACCCAGAACACCTGGTAGGGAGATGATGATGGACAACAGCCATCCTAGGGAATGGAGAGAGTCTGCAGCTGCAGGCAGGGTAATCCCATTCATCTTATCCATGGGATATAAGCCCCTCTCACTTGGAGATGGAGGGGACATCACCATCCCAGATTTCTCAGGATTGAGGGAAGAGCTATGGACTAGAGTGGACTTACTGGTATTCTGTTATAGACATATTGCGATTCAAGCAATGGAAGAAATGACAACATTAATTTGGAGCCAGTGGCCACTGGACACTTTGGGGGCAGAGAGAGGGAAAAGCATTGTAATACAGGGGCTTTTTCAGGACTTGGGAATTATCCTGAGTGACATTGCAATGACAGATATAGGCCATTTTATATCATCATATAACATGCAGAACTGTGTGGAAGAGAGTGTGGTCTACAATGTGAACAATGGTCCATGCTTAGTGGCAAAGCCCCAGGATGTGTATATCCATTGCAGGTGATGTGCCACAATAATGAAGGATGTTTATGTGGGAGGTAGTGGGAGGTGTGGGAGGTGGGGCATATAAGAATCCCTATAATTTTTGTGTAATATTTATGTAATCTAAGTATCTTTTGAAAAAAAAATTATTATTAAAAGAAAAGGTCTAAATTCAGGAAAAAAAGAAAGAATGTCCATATGAACTAAGTTTATACAGAGTGAATCCTAGGACTTTTGCAGAAAATATGAAGAAGAGACTTTCTTTACTGTAGTTAAATTATATAGGGTGTAGATCCAGGGCTGCTGAAATACTGGGGCATATAAATTTTAAAATGAAACAAATGTCAAAATGAGCAAAACAGATAAATTGCTATATTTATTTGGGTGAAATACTTGAATCTCTAAATAAAGCCAGACCTTGATCCAACTCTATTCCTTGATTTTTGAGTTACATAAGCTAATGCATTATTTTCCTTAATAAACCCATTTAAATTGAGTTTCTGTCAGATGAAAAAAAAAAGGATACAAACATTCCCACAAAAAAAATAAAAGTGAAAGGTTGGAAAAAGGTTTTCCATGCAATAGCAATCAAAAAAGAATTGGAGTAGTGATACTAACATCATACAAAATAGATTTCAAATCCAAAACTATTATAAGGGATGAAGAAGGTCATTAGATATTCATAAAAGGGGCAACTCACTAAGAAGAAATAACTATACTAAATATTTATACACCTAACCTGAGTGTCCCAAGATACATGAGGAGCACACTGGCAAAATTGAAGGGAGAAATAGATGCCTCTACACTAATAGTTGTAGACTTCAATACACCACTCTCAGTATTGGTTAGAACATCTCTACAAAGGGTAAATAAAGAAACAGAGAACTTGAATAATATGATAAATGAACTAGATCTAACAGATATCTATAGAGCATTGCACCCCAAAACAGCAGAATATACTTTCTTTTCAAGTGCTCGTGGATTCTTCTCCAAGATAGACCACAAGACAAGTCTCAATAAATTTATAAAGTTTGAAATTACAAAAAAAAAATTTCTCTGACCATAGCGGAATGAAGATAGAGAACAATAGAGGAGGGGGGAAAAGAAAATTTCATAAATATATGGAGATCAAGCAACACACTTTTAATAATTAGTGACTCAAAGAAGAAATTTCAAGAGAATTCAGTAAATATCTAGAGATGAAGGGAAATGAGAGCACAACATATCAAAACTTATGGGACACTGCAAAGGTAGTGCTGAGAGGCAAATTTATAGCCCTCAATGCTTACATTAAAAAGGAAGAAAGAGTTAAAATTGAAGATCTAACTGCACACTTGGAGGAACTAGAAAAGGAATGGCAAGCTAATCCCAAACCAAGCCAAAGGGAAGAAATAGTGAAGCTCCAAGCAGAAATAAATGAAATTGAGAACAAAAAATCAATAGAAAATCAACAAAATCAAAGGTTGGATATTTGAGAAGACCAACAAAATCGACAAACCCAACGTTTGACTGACAAAGAGAAAAAGAGAGAACACACAAATAAAATCAGAAATGAGAAGGTAGACATTACCACTGACCCCACAGAAATGAGAGATCATAAGAGGATACTATGAACAACTGTATGCCAAAAAGTAGACCATGTAGAGGAGATGGACAAATTCCTAGAAACACACAAACCACCAACACTGACCTTAGAGAAAATAGAAGACCTCAACAAACCAATCACAAATGAAGAAATTGAAACAATCATAAAAAACCTCCCAAAAGTGATTAGTTGCTATGTAGGTCTGAGGATGGAATGCTAAGGGGTTTGGAGTCCTTTTATTTGGAGTAATGAAATTGTTCTAAAATTTTTGAGATGATGAATGTACAACATTGTGATTATACTAAAAGCCATTGATTATACACATTGGATAGAAGAGCCAAAAAACAGCAGGTATGTATAGAGGGGGAAGCCTAGAGAGATTGAGAGATGAGGAATTTTCTTGTTTGTTTGTTTGTCTGGGGGTTTTTTGTCTATTATTATTATTAAAATAATGAAAATGCTTTAATAATGATTGAAGTGATGAAAGCACAAATATGTGATCATAACAAATACCATTGATTATATACCATGGATGAATTGTATGCTTTATTAATATGTATCAATAAAACTCATTTAAAAAAAATAAACAAACAAAAAACCTCCCAAAGATGAAAAGCCCAGGACTAAATGGCTTCACAGGTGAATTTTACCAATCACTCAAAGGTAATCTAATACCAATCTTGCTCAAGCTCTTCTGGAAAATTGAACAGGAAAGAATGCTAACAAACTCATTCTATGAAGCCAATATCACCTTAACATTAAAATCAGATAAAGATACTATAAAAAAAGAAAATTACAAACCAATATCTCTAATAAATATAGATGCAAAAATCCTCAAAAAATTACTTACAAACAGAATCCAAAAGCACATTAAAAGAATTATACACCATGATCAAGTGGGTTTTATCCCAGGTATGCCAGAGTGTTTCAACACAAGAAAAACAAATAGTGTAATAAACCACATTGATAAATTGAAGAATAAAAATTACATTGATCTTCTCTGTTGGTGCAGAAAAGGCATTTGACAAAATATAGTAACCTTTCTTGATAAAAACATTCCAAAAGATAGCAATAGAAGAAAGCTTTCTCAATATGGTAAAGTGCATGTATGAAAAACCTACAGCTAGCATTGTACTCAATGGTGAAAGACTAGAAGCTTTATGCCCACTGTCACCATTGTTATTCAATATTTTGCTTGAGGTTCTAGCTAGAGCAATTAGGCTAGATAAAGAAATAAAAGGCACACAAATAGGAAAGGAAGAAGCAAAACTTTTTCTATTCACTGATGATATTATCCTATATCTGGAACCTGAAAAATCTACAACAAAGCTACTAGAACTGGGCCTGGCTAGATAGCTCAGTGGACAAAGCTACTAGAACTAATAGATGAGTTCAGCAAAGTGGTGGGATTCAAGATTAATATGCAAAAATCAATAGCATTTCTCCACTCTACCAATGTGCAATCTGAGGAGGAAATCAGAAAAAAAATTCCATTTATAATAGCAATTAAAACAATTAAATATTTAGGAATAAAGTTAAACAAGGAAAACACAAAACATTGCTAAAAGATACTGAAGAAGGGAAGCAAATGTGGCTCAAGGAGTTGGGCACCCACCTACCACATGTGAGGTTCCAGGGTCGGTTCCCAGTGCCTCCTAAAGAAGATGAGAAAGATGGCAAGCGGAAACAACAAGAAGACACAATGAGGATACACAATGAGAGACACAACAAGCAGGGAGTGGATGTGGCTCAAGCAGTTGCACAACTCCCTCGCATATGGGAGGTCCTGGATTCTGTTCCCAGTGCCTCCTAAAAAGAAGACAAGGAGACACAGAGAGCATACAACGAAGAGACACAGAAAGCAGACAGTGAGCACAAACAATGGGGGGGGGGGG
>PVKH010000016.1:0-41604 GCA_004027955.1 Chaetophractus vellerosus | reverse complement strand
AGCAGTAGAAGACAAATAAATGGAAGGACATTCCATGTTCTTGGATTGGAAGACTGAATATTGTTAAGATGTCAATTCTACCCAAACTGATTTACAGATTCAATGCAATCCCAACAGCCTTTTTTGCAGAAGTGGAAAAATCAATTGTCAAATTTATTTGGAAGGGTAAGGGGTCCCAAATAGCCAAAAATATATTTAAAAAGAAGAAAAAAGTTGGAGGACTCTCACTTCCTGACTTTAAAGCATATTACTTAGCTACAGTGGTAAAAAAAAAAAAAAAAAAAAAAACCCAGCATGGTCCTGGCATAAAGACAGACACGTTGACCAAAGGAACCAAATTGAGAATTCAGAAATAGACCCTCACATCTACAGTCAATTGATTTTTGACAACACGGTCAAGCCCTTCCAGCTGGACCAGAACAGTCTGTTCAACAAATGGTGCTGGGAGAACTGGATAGCCATACCAAAAGAAAGAAAGAAGACCCCTGTCTCACATCTTATACAAAAATTAACTCAAATTGAATCAAAGACCTAGATATAAAAGTGACAGTCATAAAACTCCCAGAAGAAAATGTAGGAAAACATCTTCAAGATCTTGTGGTAGGCAATAGTTTCTTAAACCTTACATCCAAAGCACCAGCAACAAATGAGAAAATAGATAAATGGGACCTCCTCAAAATTAAACACTTTTGCAACTCAAAGGACTTTGTCAAAAGGGTGAAAATAAGCCTACTCAATAGGAGAAAATATTTGGAAATCACATATCCGATAAGGGTTTAATATCCATGATCTACAAAGAGATTATACAATTCAACAATAAAAAGACAAACTACCTGACTAATAAATGGGCAAAAAATGATTGTCCAAAGAAGAAATACAAATGGCAAAGAAACACATGAAAAAATGTTCACCCTCACTAGGGATTAGGGAAATGCAAATCAAAACTGCAATG
Organism: Chaetophractus vellerosus; assembly: GCA_004027955.1. Lineage (NCBI taxonomy): Eukaryota > Metazoa > Chordata > Mammalia > Cingulata > Chlamyphoridae > Chaetophractus > Chaetophractus vellerosus. The sequence continues at coordinate 40,652 of PVKH010000016.1, read as the reverse complement.
AGATATCATTTCACATCTATTAGACTGGCAGCTATCAAAAAGTCAGAAAACTGTAAATGTAGGAGAGGATGTGGAGAGATAGGAATGCTTATTCACTCTTGGTGGGAATGTAGAATGGTACAGTCACTGTGGAGGACTGTTTGGAAGTTCCTAATATAGATTTGTGATGGGACCTGGCTATGCCATTACTAGGTATATACCCAGAAGAACTGAGAGCAGAGGCATGAACAAACATCTGCACGCCAACTTTCACAGTGGCATTACTCACATTGCCAAAAGTTGGAAACAACCCAGGTGTCCATCAACTGATGAATGGATAAACAAATTGTGGTGTGTGCACACGATAGAATATGATGCAGCACTAAGACAAAATGAAGTCATGAAGCATATGACACCATGGATGAACCTGGAGGACATTGTGTTGAATGAAGCAAGCCAGACACGAAAGAACAAATACTGTATGATCGCGCTATCATGAACTAAATATATTGTGTAAGCTTATGGAGTTAATAATTAGAATATAGGTCACCAGAAAATAGAAGGAAAGTAGAGGATGGAAAGCTGAGGGTTAATCTGTGCAGTATTGGTGAAAAGGTTTTGTGTAAATCTAGGGAAATGAATAGAAATGGTGAAGGCATATCATTGTGTTTGTAATTAGCATTGCTATTGTTTGGGTATGATAGTGGTTGAAAGGGAAAGTCTAAGGTCATATATATTACTAGAAGGAAAGCTAAAAACTGTAACATAGGACTGTGTAAGAGAGTAAAACCTCATGTAAAACACGAATTTGGATGATATTGCATATATAAGACTGTTTTTGTAACAAATAAATGCAAATGTACTAGAGAGAAGGAAAAAGAATAGCAGCTATGTATGGCAGAGGAAGCACAGAGAGATTGAGAGGTTATGAGTTTTGTTTGTTTGTTTTTTGTTTATTATTATTATTGGAATAATGAAGGGCTCTAGGAATGATTGAAGTGATGAATGCACAAATATGTGATTACACTGAATGTCATTGATTGTATATTTTGTATGGATTTATGCTTTATTAATATATCTCAGCAAAATTATTTGTTAAAAAAGATATTTATGAGATGCTTGCTTTCTTACTACTTGATTAATAAGGATTAAACTGGAATGAGTTCTTTCTATTATGAAAATTGACAGACAGTTTTAAAAAGTTAATAGAGACAAGGCTGTTTTAGTATAAAAACAATGATTATAATTAATAATTGTACATATGTCTCATCTAAAGATAATTGGAATCCGTTATTTGAGAATACTTCTACACATGAAAAACATTAAAGTGAGTGAAAAGTTTTTTAAAAAAATTATTTAGGAGTTATGTATAGAGTAGTTATTATTTGTTAAACTGTTTTCCTAATACCTATGAAATGCTCAAGGTCAAAAGCCATATTGCAATCAATTTTGTATACGTAAGACCTAGCATATTGACTGGCACATAATAGGAGCTCAATACCTGTTACTTCTTTCTTGTTGACCGAATAAATCCATGAGATGCCAAAATGAGAAGACACAAAGACATACATGTTAGTTGAGTGGTATTTGAAATATAATCATGGACCCAGGATGGGCCACATTTATTTATACCCAAGAAAAGTTTCCCATTAGCTGGCAAGCACTACTAAAGAAAAAGAGCAGCTAATTAGACTGCAGTGGACCAGAGCTACTTTACCCAAGGGAAAGATAATGACCCCTCCTATGCCAACACACACATACACACATAAGCAAAAGTCCCAGCAGGAATAAACCTTGATTTGAAGAGATAGAAAAATAATGCATTAGTTGAAATAGGTTATAATAAGACAATTTGTTAAGGGCTTAATTATCTGCACCCCCAGAGGAGCGTGTAATGTTATGGTAGAGGAAGAAATCATAAAACTTAGCAGCAGGGGTTCATCTTCTCAAGTATTAAATAGGTAATTAATCTTAACTGCAAAAGCCAATTAAGCTTCACTCAGTAAAGTGAGGATTGTTAGGCTCACAGTCAGAGCAAAACTACAAGCCAAAGGAGAATTGGAAAATTCAGGAAAACAAAACAAGTGGTGCTTACATGTACCTACCTGTGTTCCTTAGAAAAAATATATTAATCTTCATGATTTTCTGCATTAACCCTCTATTGTTTTGGAGAAATCTAAGTTTTATCCAAGATAATTTTTTTAAATTTAGAAACTACTCTAGATTTCCATTATTTTGTGGAATTTCGTTTTTCAACAGTTACAATAGGCATGCTGCATTACTATAGGTGATAAAAGTGTGCGTCCAAGCATTCTAAATGTTATAGAAATGTAATGTCACAACAAATCTATAAATTCCAAGCTGTGAAAGGGTGTGGTTGGTAAGATCTTTTACATGTATGGGAAAACTACATGAGTTCTAAAAGAAAGTTTTTGTTGGAATAAAATAGCCTCAACTTTTGTCCTACATAAAATATTAAATAAATCAAATTTGAAAAATATTTTAACTGATTTTGTAATTTGGGTCTAAGAAAGGATAACATACGCACTGCCAAAAACTCCATAAGTCTTTGAAACAGACTTGTGTCAAAACTCCAGTTCCACTTTCTTGATTCATGATTGAAGCTATTTAACTATACTGAAGCTTGGGTTCCTTGGGTGTGTATGATTGGATAAAAGCTATTAATGTGAAACTGATCCCTGACTCCACCACCACTCCTGCCTCAAGAGAAACCTGTACTTGACAGACTACAGCTCTCTTCTTACCATACCACACACACAACAATGACTGACAAAGGACAGGAATTATATAGAGAACATAAGTATTACCTTTGTATCAGGGGAGTGACATTTTTCCAACTAGTATTTTAGAAAGACCAATGGTTTCAGTAAAAAAATAGTAAGAGCAATAGTTATGGTAATAATAATGGAAGTAAAGTAATAGAAGTACTTATATATTAGTAGCTGTAGCTGCAGTAAACAGGCATTTGTAGTAAACACTAGTTATAATAAAATGTAGCCTTACTATGCCCCAAATTCAGAAACATGCACATATATATACATATATTATATATATATACACACACATTATATATAGCACCATATTATGGATATATTATTTTCTATTTTTAATAGCCATAATAGTAATACCTATCATTATTATGTTATACTTTGTCAGATATCATGGTCTATGCTTTTCTTATGTTAACTTGCTTAATTTTCACAACTCTATGAGGTAGGTACTATTACTATGATTTGCCTGGCAAAGACAGTCTCCTGGGAGACTATGGGAGCAAGAGTGTGGAAAGAGGTGGAAGAATCATCAAAGTAGACTAAGAAGGAGCAACCAATGACAGTGTGTTATCTTAGAAACCCAGAGAACAAAAACTTCAAAGAAGGTGGAATTGGTCAAATAATAGGTCAATTGTTGAGGGCAAAGAAGAGATGAATTTGTGGCATCGAGTTTGATGTCCTCAACAAGGGCAATTTCATGGAATGATTGGTACCGAAGTCCTATTTTAGTGGGTTGAGAAGAGAACAGGAAGAGAAGAAATGGCAGAGGCTAGGACCATCTTGCTTTCTACCTCATCTCCATCACTTAAGAAGTGCCTGTTGTGTGTAGACGTTGGTAAAATTGGAAAAACAATGACTTCCAGGAAAGTTGATTGTAAGACTTGCAAGAGCATGTTGATCATTTTAGGTACTCAGTATATTTGAACTCAGCAATGTTTTTACTTAAATTGAAGTCAACCATGCCAGTTGAGAGAGAGAGAGAGAGAGAGAGAGAGAGAGAGAGAGAGAGAGAGAGAATCACTGAGGCAACATGTATTTAGTTTCTTGTCATGTGAGATTATATTATTGTTTTCATGCATGTGACTTCTAACATCTAATCTAAAACTTCTGTGTCACTTCTGACTTTCCCTTTATGTCTTAATTTTAGTATTTCATCTAATTGTACTAATTGCATATAACAGAGGAGTCCAGGATCAACAGTTACCGGTTTTGGGGGAGAAAGCTACACCTGATGATGCCTTGATTTGGACATTTTCATGGCCTCAGAACTGTAAGCTTGCAAGCAAATCAATCTCCATTTTAAAGGCCCATTTCTGGTATATTGCATGTCGGCAGCCTAGCAAACTATAATAGTTTGTATAAACAATTGATTTCTTACTATTTTCTCTGATTTTAGGACTTGGCCAATGGAATGTTTCTACACACCTTTCCAGACTCCATGCTCCCTAAATTGGGAGAAGAATTGTATACAACCTTAGTTCTCTGTTACAGTATATTGGTTTAAAATAGATAATTTATTGCTTATAAAATTTATTTTCAGTAGCATGAAGAATAGAAGGATGAAAGAAGAAATATTGGTTAATAAACAGTATGTTCTCAATTTGTCAGATCTAAATTGTCTTATACTCTATTTAACATTGTCTTGTTCCCTATTTTACTAAAAAAAAAATTATCCCTTCAATTACTACTAGGAGAAAGAATACCATACTACTTTCTCATAACTATGCCTGAAATTTATGTAGTTAATGGTTTGGTTTGGTTTGGTTTGTGGTTTTAGGGTGTTTTTTAATAGATTATAAATCTTCAAAGCAATTCAAATCTTTGGAAACTCAGATTAGCATTTGCCTTTCCAGCAGAGAGATAAACTTACATGTCATCATTTACAAAATAAGTATAATATTTCCACTGCTTGGCTATCAGATGATGTCCATCAATCACCAAGTACATTGCTACACTAGGGTGGATATTTCTATTTTCAGTACAGTATTGTTTAAGTAATATTTTTATTTTAGATTTAAAGTGTGAAATGTAGCCTCCAAGGACAGAATCAAACCATGCTAGGACAGTATACTGTCAAGATTACTCAAGCTCATCTGTCTAATAAGGCACCGGAATTTCACTGAAATGATCAATGGGGACTTCTCAGTTTAAATATCAGAGCATACTCATTTCTAGTATTCCCAGAATTTTATAAAGAGAATAAATATTTAATTAATAATGGTTGAACTCACACTGTAGAATGAGGGCAATATATGTTACTCTGCTGTTAACTGAAGCATAAACATTAGAGAAATTCACAAGAAAAACTATCTATGCATTTGCATTATCTTCCTTACTGAGAATTAGTGAAACTTACTGAGAAAATAGTTAGAGAATTATTTTTTTCAGCACTACAGGTTTCATAGTAGAAGAAGAAAGGTTTGAGAGTTAAATCGACCTTTTAAAGATAAGTTGTTTAATATTGAAGTAGTCGATTCACCACCCTGAGTCTTAATTTCTTCATCAATAAATATGTAATAATATTTTTAATTATTGAAAGTCTGATGTGAAAATTCAACTAAAAAAACTTATCAATTGTTTAGCAAAGAACCCATCACAAAATTGGCCATCAGTACAATAGCTCTTTTCATTGTGAACCCTTCTCAGTGCCAGTTTTTCTTTTGTCCCTCAATTTAAGCAGATCCATTTCTGCATTTCATCCTATTTTTTTTTATCCATTGACAGACTGAGCTAGATTATTACTCTTTTTTTTTGTTACATATCCCCCCCTTTCTGCTTGTTCTTGCTGTGTTCATTTTTGTGTTCTTCTATGTCTGCTTTGTCTCCCCCCGTTGCAGCAACGCACCGAGTCAGCTCACTGTGCAGGCGGCTTGCCCCGCTCATGGTCGGCTCTGCTCTGCTCATGGGCAGCTCTGCTCTGTTCGTGGGTGACTTGCCCTGCCCATGGCGGCGTTGCCCTGCCCGTGGTGGCTTTGCCCTGCCCGTGGGGGCTTTTTGCCCTGCCCACGGCGGCTCTGCCCCACCCATGGTGGCTTGCCCTCTCAAGGCGGTCTGCCTGCTCAGAGAAGCCCCCGGGAACTGGACCTGGGGCCTCCCATGTGGTGAACTGGCGCCCTATCCACTGGGCTACAGCTGGCCCCCTATTACTCTTTTTTCCATAGTTTTAAGGCAAGGAACAGAGACACACTCGTGTTAGTTACCTCAATTTTAAAAAATGTGATCTTGTTACTGATTTTGTTTTGTTTTAAAGAAAAATACCCAAGTAAGACAAGAGACTGGCACCTCACCCACATACCAGCCTCACTGGAATCAAGAAAAACTGTCCTGCCAGATATTACAGGAGAAAAAGGAACAAGAATTATGAGGTCACAGGAGACTGGAATATAGTTCAAGATATACAGAGTCACTCACAACTAATGATTCTGGGGCTTGGGGTCTATCTTGTCCCTTATTAGCTGCAAGTAAATAATTTATGTACTAACAATCTTACCATTATGGTGTGCAATGGTTAGGATTATGTCTCAACTCGGCCAGGTGATTTTGCCCAGTTGTTTGGTCAAGCAAGTACTGGGCTAAATGGAATACAAGGACATTTATGGACTTTAGTCATCAGTGAGTTTACTACATAAATGGCTGAGTACATCTACGATCAACCGGGAGACTGCTGTCAGCAATGAGTGATGCTTTATCCAATCAGTTCAATGCCTTAAAAGGGAAAGTGATTTCAGCCTTCAGAGAGAATTTCCTAGCTCATCTTTGGACAGCCAACATCTCCCAGAAATTCATCAAGGACCTTCATTGGACTATCATTGGAGCCCCTGGTTTGCAGCCTGCCAATGGAACCTGGACTCGTGCGTCCCCACGGACATGTGAGGGACTCTTACAAAAACTCATACTATTGACAGATATCTCTTGTTGATTTCATTTCCCTAGAGAACCCTGATTAATACAGCTTGGTAGCAGGAGTGGTTCTCGAGGAACAGAATCTTAAACATGGGATTTCTGAGATGGTTCTGGGAGTTTTACAATAGGCCCTCTACTCTAATTGGACTCAAAGGTACTAATGACTCCCTTTCCAATAATGAAGAGGCCAGTAACAGCCCATGGCATGAGTTGGCAATGGAGATATGCAAAATATCATCACTGAATTCCCCTACTTCCTCGCTTAATAAGAGACAAAGATCTGGGTGAGAGTGTTTTCAATACCTTAATAGAGTTTTGTGGAGTAAAAAGGTATAATGATGTTGGCTGACTCCTCCTAGATACTCTGGAAACAGTTACAAAAGAAAGAGATAAACTAAAGTCTTCAAATTTGCAACTTAAACACCACATGAATGATGTGAAAATTTCTATGTGTGCTCTAAAAGAAAATCTTGTCTCCTGCAGCCACTTTTGAAATATCTGAGAAACAAACTCAGACTCTCATTGTAAGAGTAGCAGAGTTACAAAGGAAACTAAAATCACAACCATGCAGGGTATCTTCCATTAAAGTGAAGGCATTGATTGGAAAGGAGTGGAACCCCAAGGATTGGGATGGAAACATACGGTATGATGAGAACATTGGTGGGGACATTGGAATCCTAAATTCTGCCAAGACTTTAACAGATAACCCTGTGATGGCCTGCCCTGTGGAGACCACACTTTGTCAAACTTTGTATCACCCAGCCTCCATCCTGTCCCAGGGAGTCCAGAACAACTTCCAGCCCTAATGTGGGTACCGACCAAACTAAAGCCTACACTGCCCAGCCTCTGGCTTGCCCTTGGGAGTCTGGACCTCTTCCCAGCCCTGAGGTGGGTACCACCCCATCTCCAGCATGTACTGTCCAGCCTCTGCCAGCACCAGGGAATCTGGACCTGAAGTAGACACCAGCCCAATGCTAGCAAACACAGCCCAACCTCCCCCCTCCTCTGACAAATCTGCCTTCCAACCCCTGCCTGAGGATATTAATCCTGATACTTGTCTTTTAATCTCTGAGGAGATTAATCCTGTCTCACCAGATGAAAATGCAAAGGAATGCCCTGAGGTCAGGAGCTTGCAAGAAATTTCTAATCCTTCTCCTCACCCACCCCCACCACCCATCTTGTCTTGGAGACCTGTTACTAGGCTAAAATCACAACAAGCCCTTAAAGGTGAAATACAAAGTGTGACCCATGAGGAAGTATGCTATACTCTGAACGAACTGCATGAGTTTTCCAACTTACATAGACAGAAATCAGGGGAATATGTGTGGGAATGGATGCTAAGCATATGGGATAATGGTGGAAGGAATATAAAGTTGGAACATGCTGAATATATCGATGTGGGCCCACTAAGCTGAAATTCTGGATTCAATGATATAGCTCAAGGGGTTAGAAAGGACTCTAACAGTTTGTTCCGGTGGCTGACTGAAACATGGAACAAAAGATGGCCTAGCATGTCTGAGGTTGAGATGCCTGATTTGCCCTTGTATACAGTAGAAGAGGGAATTCAAAGGCTTAGAGAGATTGGAATGCTAGGATAGATTTACCATTTAAGAACTGAGGACACACATTTAACCAGGACTGTGAGAATACGTTTGTAAGACTAACTCCATCTTCCCTGAAGAGCTCTGTGGATGCTCTTCTCTGTAGTTCAGATATTACTGTAGGGAGGGCTATAATGGAATTAGAATCCTTAAATATTATGGGGATGATTGGATCTTGGTCTAGTAAAAGACAAGTATCAGCAGTTAATCACCAAAGACAATCTCGATGTGGCTACTGAAATGAAAGGCAGATTCAAAGCAGCACTCAGACTATTTACAGATATCTCCTATTGATTCTGTTTCTATAGAGATCCCTGATTAATATTTTGTGACTTAAGTCCAATTAATTCCTACTTCTATTTCCCCTATTGCTACAAATATTCTAAAAGTCTTTTCAAAGTGGTTACTCAGAAAGTTAAACATGGAATTGTCATATGACTGGCAATTTTACCACCTCTAGGTATGTACCCAAAATAATGGAATATAGGGTCACAAACAGATATTTGCACACCAATGTTCATAGTAGCATTGTTCACAAAGGGCGGAAGCAACCCAAGTGTCCATCAACAGATGAAGAAATAAACAAAATTTGTTATATACATACAATATTACTATTCAATGTTAAAAAGGAATAAACTTCTCATAAATGCTACAACATGGATGAAACTTGAAGATGTCTTGTTGAGTGAAATAAGACACAGAAAGACAAATATTGTATGATCTCACTTATGTGGAATACCTAGAATGAGCACGTACATAGAGACAGAAATAAGGTTTCAGGTTAACATGGGCTGGAAGAGAATGGGGAGTTATTGGTTGGTGGGTACAGAGTTTCTGTTTGGGGTGATGGAAAAAGTTTGGTAAGGGATAGTAGTGATTGAAAATAATGTTGTGAACATAATTAATATTACTGAATTGTGTTCATGGAAGGGGTTCAAATGGAAAATTCTGTGATATATATGCATTACCACAATAAACATTTTTAAAAGACACTCATTCAAACATTCTGCTTACTCATGGCTGTTTCTGCTTCTTGGCATCTGCAGATTGGCATTGACCTTATTGCTTCTGTCCCAATTACTAACTAATGGACTCACTTTGTATCTCATGTTCAAATTACTGAGTAAGGTCCATTAGTCACATTGGCCCCTACTGTAAAATTCTCTCATTCTAGGGTACTCCATGGGTCATTATTTAGCCTATAAATAGGGTGCTTTGAATCAAGTGTCCTACTTTTATCCAATCACATCTTGCCATGATTGTGGGTCAAGTCACAAAGAACATGACCACATATGCCAAAGGCTAGACCACTTCCTTCTGCAGGAGCTGTGGATTTATCAGTTGCTCTCAGAAGGCTTTAGATATCCTTAGATTTAGCTTATTCATTTCAAGTACAGAAAAATTTCAGTTTCTATATTTATATTTCCCCAAAGTTAAGTTTAATTTCTTTACTATCAATATCACAGGAAGTCTGCCTACTAATAATTATTTGGTATGAAGGTATGGCATGGTTCTATTGATATAGTCTCACATTTCTTTTTAAACCACATCTAGGGTAAAATTTATAATATAATATTGGAAGTATTTGTATGTCCCATGTGATCTCATGAGACTGTAAGAGCTTCAAGGAAAGGGTCATTTCTTAGTCATCCATAGATCACTAAGAACATTCAATAAATGTTTGGAGTCTATTATATGTCTCTTAGTATGTGCCTTTAATTGCAATGTAGGGTAAGATTTAAATTCTATTCTTCTCTTGGGAAGTATAACTTCTAAAATGAGCTCAAGCTTTATTATTTGTCTCCTGCAGGAGAACATTAATACCACGGAGGTGAGACTTCCATATTGTTGATTGCTCTATTCCCAGTGCTTAGAACAAGGACTGGCACATATTAGGACTTCAATAAATACATTTGGAATAAAGGAAGAGAATAAAAAAACACATAGCCACTCTTAAAACTAGAAAACTTCTCAGTCTCCATTTGCTCACAGGGTTAATTTCCAGTCATTTCATGTCCATCACCATAAAAGTTTACCTTGTATATCATATCACAATAGATTGATGAAGCCAGGTAAGAAAGTACTTATAAATTTGATCATCTTTATTATAGCTTTATTTTTAGTAGTAAGTTTTCATTATCCCAATGAGTCTTATCTATGATAATAAGTATTAATTTTCCCCAAAAAGCCATTGGGTTAACATAATTTTGTTAACAAATATAATCCATTGCCATTTGATAAATTTAAGTGTAACATATGCATGTTTAATGCTAAAGTACTATGAACTCTGCTCTTTTAGAAGGTACTATATATAATAATTTAGAAATTCCTATGACATTCTTTCCTGATGATGCATTCTAAAATATCTAAATATAAAATAATACCTAGTGCTATTCTTTGGAGAAGATAATAAAAGTCTATACTATTTAACCCTATATATATCAGAAATAATCTTGAGGAAGAAAAAATATATAACCAGGAGGATATATACAAGTATTCAAAAGAAACAGGGAACTGAAATATATTTTGGAAAGAAAAATGAGAGAAACCCCTGACTGTCACACATAAAACCACCACTCAATGATAAAAATATCTTGCAGCCTTATACCAATCACATGTTTTCTTATCTCAACAGGACCAGCAAAACTTTCCAACTAGTTACCCATTTATAGGTTGAGAGTATCATAAAATGAGAGAGTTCATTATGGGGACAAAAGCCTTTGTTATTGGCCCAGGTCTGAATCTTAACACCTGTGTGATCAAACTTCCTGATCTCCAAAATTAACCCAACTCTCAGTGCACATCCTGTTTCAGAGAGGTAATTGAAGTCATAAAGTAAAAACTGCCCATTAAACATTTCTATTTGGGTGTTGTAATGGTTTGAGTTTTATGTAATTATGAATTCCAAAAATATAAATTGGATTATGCTTGTAAACTCATCTGTTCATCTGGGCATGATTGGTTTATGATTAGGGTGTTGACTGGGCTGCAGTGAGTAGGGCATTGAGCCCCACCCCTCGGTGGGTGTGGTCTCAAGTTTAAAAAGCAAGACAGAGATTGGGAGAAGCAGATTTGAGACACAGTTCTGATGTTGGAGTGAGCAGTTCGCCCAATAGTCTACAGCTGGACTTGTGGAGAGACGCAAAGCATAGAGAGCCTCATGGTCTACAGCTGAACTTGTGGAGGAAACAGAAGCTAAGCCCGGAGAGAATCGCAGCCCCGGGAACAGAGGAACCTGGAATCCTGAACACTGGAGGCATCAGCAGCTATCTTGCTCCAACATGTGGACTTTGGTGAGGGAAGAACTTTATGCTTTGTGGCCTGGTAACTGTAAGCGTCTACCCCAAATAAATACCCTTTTTAAAGACTGACAAATCTTTGGTATATTTCAAAAGGCATACCTGTGGCTGACTAAAACAGGTGTGCAATAGGCAATCACCATTTCCTCTTCAAATCTTTCACATCCTACATATCCAACAGTAATGAACAAATGCATTTCTACGAAAATGTAATTTAGGGGAATTCCAGGCCAAATATTAGGTGGGCATCCTTTATCCTTCCAGGTGCTTGATTAATTAAGCCTTGTTTGTTTTAAATTTTGTTCTAAGTCAGTGAATGAGAACTTCAAATCAACAAGAGACAGACATCATTCAGGTGATTATTAGATACTACTTACACACACTGTTTTTTCAAGTTATCAGTGGGGTCACCTACTATCTTAAGAGGGTAGACAGGAAAATGCTTGTCCAGAGAAAGTTCAAGAGTCATAAAGTTGTCGTCGTGTTTCTTTTCTTTCATACCCAAGATGATTTAGAATGAGAAAATTCAATGATATTAGTCTATTCTCTCCTATAGGTATGAAAATGAGCCAGCATATAATATCTTTCATGATATAGTGATATAATAGAAGATATAAATACTGTATCATGTATCATGCCCTACTTCCTTCTACCTGTTGGAAATTCTATACCTTATCTCTTGAGAGTGGAATAGCCCAATTCATATGGTACCATCCTCTCCTAGTTGAAATTTATTAAACCCAGGTGTTATGGGAGATAGAAACCACTGTTACAGTGTTTGAACAAGACTGTCAGCAGGATCTCTGACTAGTATCTTTGTGACTTTGAACAGGCTACTCTCTCTGCCGAGAATGGCTTGCCCCTTCCTGCTCCCTTTCTCATCTGGTTACCTCCTAGTTAAGGGAAATGCTCTTCTTAATTATTTATTTGTCTTTTTTTAGATTTCTAAATGATCTCTTTAAATCTCTACAGGATGTCTCTGGTGGCTTGGAGCTATGCACCCCAGAAAAACATGTCCTTAAACTTAATCCATTCCTATGGTTATGAACCCTTGCAAATAGGACTTTTTTATGAGGATACTTCAGTTAAGGCGTGACCCAACTGAATCATGATAGGTTTTAATCCTAATACTGAATGTCTTATAAGAAAGGCCATGGAAAGAGAGAAAGCCACAGGAAGAAGCCCGAAGTCAATTAAAACCAGAGAAGCCAGGAGAGCCCACTATGTGCATTGCCATGAGACAGAAAAGCCAAGGACCCAGGATCAGCAGCAGCCAGCCCCAGAATGCCACACTCTTCTGGTAGAAAGCATTGCCTTTATTAGGCCTTGATTTTGGACTTCTAGTTTCAAGACCATGAGCCAATAAATTCCCATTGTTTAATCCAGGCCAATATATGATATTTGTTTTAGAAACCAGTAAACTAAAGCAATGTCTTTCCTGATATTTTTCATACTGTATTGCACTTGTATGAACTCCTTGAAGAAAGGGCTTGTCCTTGAAGAAAGGGCTTGTCATACTCAAATTGACTGATTGAATAAATTGATGGTATTTTACTTTCCCATTTGGCAAGCACATTGCAGAATATAATGTGATCAATGTTGGAGAGATAGGATTGAAATAATATGTAGACAATGGTATCTATTGAATGAATTTTGTATAAGTAATTTATCACTTACATGAAAATAGATATACATTCTTCCCTTCTTTTAGCAGCCATGAAGACTTAAATTTCACTGGTGGAAACAATACCATGTGGTGAAAGGAAAAGGATAAAACAAAGAAGTTTCTCTTTCCTCTGACTCATAAAGCCCATTATATTAGAGTTTTAAACTATGCTGTAGTAGATCCCTTTATATCTCTTATAATAAGTTCATTCTCTCCATGTAGTGAAATGACCAGGGACATGATTTCTCAAGATTACAATGAAGGTTTATTCCAGTTGGCCTTGAAGGCACAGTCCTCTTTTTTATGAATAGGTGTCTTCTAAAAGGAGATCATAAAAAATAAGTTGAAAACAAATGCACTCACATAAAATCCCCATTCTTAGAATCTTTTATTATAGCCTCCATCCCTTTCAATTGAACTAACCAAATTGTGGACAGAAACTTATTCTTTCTCCATTTTCTGCAATGGTGTCACAGCTGAAAATATTAATGGCTGGAGTATGATTGCTTTTTTCTAAAGGCAAAACAAACTATTATAAATAGGCAATATGTGAAATTTTAATACATTTTCAAGCGCAATAGAGACACAGCTAAATTAATCAATTAGTATAGCTTCATCTCTTTAGTGGCCCAAAAGCAAATGTGTAGATTTTTGTGCCTTGAAGATTTTCACTGTGAATAGAATTTATCATCATAATCTAGACAAATAAAACGTCACATGAGCCAATAAGGTTTGGAAGATATTCTCCTTGATTTTGATCTTTCTTATCGTGATGTCATGTCCTTTAACTTTCAAATGATGTTAGCTCAAATACCATCCAGTATGCTTTGCTCTTGCAGTTTTTTCTCAAGTTTGGCTTAATTTTTCATTAGTCTCTTCTGTCCCATGCTCTACTTCTGCAAAAATAAAATCAGTTATGGATCACTTTACTGTCCCTCAATTTTGGTGTCTATTGTGCAGGGACAGAATATAGTATACTTTCTTTACTCTCCCTTGTAAAATGCCACTCACTGACACTAAATTCACTAAATACCACTAAATTCACTAATGTGTAAGAAAAAGCAAAGTTTTGCATTTGCAGTTCTTAAAAGTTTTCTAAGTTTCTCTGTACAAAAATAGCCCAGCTGTTTTTATGAACAATTAATAGAATTATATTCTATAATTTATGGACAAATTATGGAAGTAGAATATGAGTATTTTGCAACCTCTAATTAAATATTGGATGTAGGAAATGAATATATTAATGCCTGGTAACATAATAGAAAGAGAGACAACAGCACAATGCCTGTCTCCTGATGGAAGAATACAACATCATTTGGGAGCCATCTTTGCCAACAATATCAAACCTGTAGATCATAAAGCCTCTATACTAAACCACCAATGGATAGGGAAAGGGGTATTTAGGAGAACATATTAGACAATGCCACAGAGATACAATCATCAAAATGCAAAATGTGGGAAAGCCAAGGGAAAACACCCCTCTTTCTTAAAAAATAGGATAAGGTAAAAGAGAAAGAAATGGATTCAGGAAAGCATGCAAATGAAAACTTCAGAGATATGAACCAAATTTAAATTATTAAAAAATAGGAAAAAGTGAGACCGGAAAATTAAACACCAACTGAATATTCAATAATTTTGAGGATTGATTGTTCATTTGGCAGGTGTAATGATGTTACTGTGGTGATTTTTGTAAATATATATTATCTTTTAGAACCAACTAAACTATTTATGGAGTAAATAATATGATGACTGGGATTTGATTCAAAATGTCCCAGGAAGAGCTTTAAAGAAAAAGTAAGTCAAGATATAGAGGAAACAAGATTGGCTACCAATCAACGAATTATAGTGGGTATAGGGGAAATCATTTACAATATTGTGGCAGTTTGATATTATTTATGAATTCCAAAATAAGATATTGATTATGTTTGTAAACTGGTCTGTTCCTTTGGGCATGATACTCTTTGATTGATTTAAATTCAAAGGTTTTACTTTCACTTGATAAAATCGAGATTAGGGCTTTGATTCAACCACGTCATTAGGGCATGCATGGTTGAGTCCCCACCCCCTTGGTGAGCTATATAAATGGACACTCAATCAAAAACACAGGAGAAGATACACAGGAATAGAGAGAGTTCCATAGATGCCAGAAGAGAGAACTTTGTCAGCTTTGATCTTGTGGCCCTGGGAAGACAGCTGAGCCATTCACCTGATAGTTTGCAGCTGAAGAGAACAGAGCAGCTGAACCCTATGCCAGCATACATCTGAGATACAGAAGAAACTGGGCCAACAGAGACTCAAGAGGAAAGAGAAAGGCTGAATCCTTGCAGACACCACCCACCATCTTGCTTCAACACGTGGCAACAGATTTTGATGAGGAAGTACCTCTTAAGGTACCTTGAGTTGGGCTCTGTAGGGCCTTGTAAACTGTAAGCTTCTACAGCAAATAAATACCCTTTAAAAAAGCCAAAAGACTTCTGGGACTTTGCCTCAGCACCCCTTTGGCTGACTAATACATACACTATCTATTTTTGTATATTCTTATTATTTCGCATAGTAAAACAAGTATTTTAAAAACTATAAATGCCAAGTTTTTTGGCCACCTCATCAATAGGGTGTTCTTGCTAGCTTCCTGAGTGATTTGAAGCTATATGTACCCCCAGAAAATAATTTTTTTTAAATCTAATCCATTCCTGTGGGTGTAGACCCATCATAAGTAGGACCTTTTGATGAGTTAAGGTGTGAGCCACCTTATTCAGGATGGGTCTTAATCTGCTTTCTGGAGTCCTTTATAAATAGAATGAATACAGAGGGAGATATAGAAAGCTATGGAAGCAAGATGCTGAAAGAATCAAAACCCAGAAGAGAAGGGAGAGACCAGCAGATGTAGCCATGTGCTTTGCCATGTGGCAGAGGAGCCAAGGCTCATCAGCAACTGGTCTTCATGAAAAAAACAATGCCTTCATCATGCCTTGATTTGGCCATTTTCATGGCCTCAAACTGTAAGTTAATAAATTCCCATTGCTTAAAGCCAACTTGCTTCATGGTATTTTGCTTTAAACAGCAAAATACCATGAAGATTGAAGGCAAACTCAATTCAAGCATAGAACCATGGAAGCTGAGGTCTTGACCACGGGCACCTTCTAGGACCAAGAGAGCAGACCTACCAATATGTGTGGAAAGGGTGACTATGTCCCAGAACTTGGAGAAATTGGGCCTTTGTGAAGAGTGCTGCCACTGAAGTCTTCAGAGAAGGTAAGGTATATTCCCCAGAGATTTTGGAGAGTCTGGTCATCACCCCACTGATCTGAGAGGGTTCAGCCTGTGCTCCAGGGATTAAGGAGAGTCTAATTGACACCCCTGTGTTCCAAGCAAGCATGGCCATTGTCCAAGCACTTGGAAGGGATGGTACTGCTGTTCCATCAGGCTGAGAGGACAAAACATCATTCCATAGTTGGCTTACAGACCTTGCAATCCAATGGAGTATACACTGTAGGGTTTCAGAATTGTTTGGGACCCATGACTCCTGATTTCCTTCCAATTTCTACCTTCTGCTATGGAAATGTTTATCCTATTCTTGTCCCTCCATCATATATCAGAAGTAGATAACTTGTTGTCTAGGTTTCACAGGTCCACAGACTGAGGGGAATTTTGCCCCAGGACAGATCACAGCCCTAACCGATTTTGATGACACTTCCTACTAAGCGTTGTTATTGAAATGACTTTAGGCTTTGTATTTTGCATATAGAAAAAACATGCCTTTTTGGGGTCCAGAGGATGGAGCTGGTTGGTTTGGAGCTGTATGTACCCTATAAAAACATATTCTTAGTTAATCCATTCTTGTGGGTGTGAACCCATTGTAAGTAGAACATTTTGATGAGGCTACTTCAGTTAAGGAGTGACACAGCTCATTGAAGATTGGTCTTAATCTATTATGAAGTTTTTATAAACAGAATACATACAGAGGGAAAGAGAGAAAGCCATGGAAACAAGAAGCTGAAATCAACAAAACCCAGAGGAAAAGGGAAAGACCAACAGACATGCCATTTGACTTACCATGTGGTAGAAGAACCAAGGCTCATCAGCAGCCAGTCTTCAGAAAGAAAACATCACCTTGATGATGTCTTGATGTCTTGATTTGGAAATTCTCATAGCTTCAAAATGTAAGCAAATAAATTCCCACTGTTTAAAGCCAACCAATTTCATGGTATTTTGTTTTAAGCAGCCTAGGATAGTAAAACACTCCCCTTTTGTATGATGGGCTCCTGCCTCTTGCCCTGTTGCTCAGTACTCTTTGCTCTCTACTATATGCCTCTTTTTTCTGGGTTTCTTGCACCAACCAAGCCTGCTACATGCACAAACACTTCATTTTCTCAGTTACTTAGAGAAATTTAGCTGTCTATCTCATATAGTTAAATGCAGCTCCTCCTTTGCAAACTCAAAGTCTCACGAATGTGTTCTACTAAACAACGGACCACCTATGACAGATGCCAACCCTCAGCATCCAAGAACTGTCGAGAGCATTAAAAATGGCAGGCTTTCAATGTCCTTGCAACAGCCAGGCCGTATGAGAGGAAGGGGATGGTAAAAATATTTTTATTTCCTTCACTAACTTGAATGATGCAATCACTACCTCCTTCATCTCTCTAGAAGGCAGAAATGGCTAAGATCAGATTCAGTTTTAAATGACTTTTTTTTGGTCATTTTGTATGACCATTACTTTTTTATAGGAAACATTTATATTGCTTGAAGGGCATAACATTTTGGCATAGAATTGGAGGCAAGGATTTTTTCAGGATTCAGACTGAGATAAAGTACCATATAAAGTGAATGCTTTGAATATTTCAGTGACTTTTCTAATGAGGCAATTTTGCATTTTAATTATGTATTGTATATCTTAATTTAGAAGGAGCAGTAGGTGCATCATCCATAAAAAAATGTCCCTTTAAGTCATTAATGGAAATTTTCTCCAAATTAGAATTCCATATTTTAATCCCAATTATAGCATTCCTGATGAAAGGTCATATATCATCCACTCAAATAGCCTTGACAGAAGATCATTCCCCTTTTTCTTCATTCAAAGAGCAAACCATCCAAATTTTATGGGTTAAGTGTGGAATTCAGCACAGAGGATTAAAAGAGACACAGGTTAGGAGTTTCTCTTAAAATAGGATCAAGACAATTTCATATAGAGGACAATCTTCAAGGAAACAACATAATTTGGTCTTAATCCATTGCAGTTAGTTGGGTTAAGATGTGATAAAATTTTGTTCTCCATCATCCCAGTTTATTTTCACCAAAACTCCATCCTATCAGTTACATCAGTTCTCTTACATTTAATGGCCAGAGTCTGGAAAGCTGAGCTGCTCCAAGGGGTGACTGGCAGTGCTCAAAGTAGAGCCTGGGTTCCCATGTGGAGCCCTAACCTTATGCCAAGCATCATTTCCGTGAAGCCTGAAAGCTTATGTTAGTACTGATCACTCCAGCAACACAAAGTAGATACTGCATGAAAGGGCACCCCCATCACAAAGCCCCTCTTTGGGATTATCCAAACCTAAAAGCACCTTCTGGATATTTCTAGTCAGAAAGCAATTCATTCATTCAATGTAGTTGACATTCATCCTCAGCTTTTCCAAACATATTCCCATTATAACATTGCTTTCTCCTGCCTACAATTATTTTTCCTGTGTTCAACAAAGAAAAGTGAAACTTTTTTAGTATGCTAAATTGATTAATTGATGCATTGGTTTTAGCATCAGATAAATTTTAGACTAAGTCACAGCCTTGATAAGCCTTCACTTCCTCATCTGCAAAAATGGACATAATAATAAATTTCTTATAGGGTTATTTAAATGAGATACTTTTATAGAATATGAAGCACAGTGCCTGATACTTTGTAAGCACTCAAAATTGGGCAGTTAATTCTTTTCAAATGAAGTTAAATAGCTTGCCTAAGTTTGACAATTAATCAGGGACAGAACTGAGATTTAAACCTAGAACTACCTGTTCATCCTAGCTGCATACAGAAGGTTTTACACTAAAAAGCAGCCCAAGGGATCTAAGCCCCTCTCAATCAGAAGCTGACTGGGCATCACCATCCCCGAATCCTCAAGTTTGAGGAATGAACAAACATAAGGGGGGAATGCAAAAATGGACTAAAGTAGACATTATTATTCTAGCGATGGAAGAACTTGTATCATTGATATAAAGGCAGTAGGCAGTGGTCACCAGACTTTCTGAGGGGAGGGAGAGGGAAGAATAGGGGTAACATGGGGCATTTTTTGGGACATTGAAATTGTTCTGCATGACTTTGCAATGACAGATACAGGCCATTATACATTTTGTCAAAACCTATAAAATTGTGCGGGGCAAAGTGTTTACTATAATGTAAACTATAGGCCATGGTTAGTAGCAGTGCTTCAATATGTGTTCAATTTTAACAAATATACCACATTAATGAAAGATGTTGTTAATGTCAGAAAGTGGGGGGTGGGTGCATATGGGAATCCCCTCTATTTTAAATGTAACATTTATGTAATCTAAAGTTTCTTTAAAAATAAAAAATAAAATGGTTTTTTTTTTTAAAAAGGCAGCCCAATTAGCCTGTGCTGGTAGACTAGCTGCCAATCCATTACAATAGTTTAGTCTTCCCACATATTCATAGTCACCAAGACATTTCTTGGGTGCTTAGAAATATTTAAATCCAGGTTCTCTGGCCCCAGAAGCATTACACAGTCTCTTTCTTGGGCAAATAAATGGACTTTACTAAAAGCTTCTCATGGGAAGTCTTGAAAATAGTAATTGCTGAAATCTATACAATAAAATAGAATATTAAAAGTAACAATAATAACAACTGAAGCTTCCTCCACTGTTAAGAGGAAATGCTTATCTCCCTCTACACTTCCCTGCTAATCCATGTAGTAATTTTATCAGGGATGACTCTGCCCCTTCAATGAAGAGAACTCTGGTTTGGAGAGATGTTCATTCAGGAACACGTATTAGGGAGTGTGATTATAGTCCTACGCCAATCCATTCTCTCCAACCAGACCTTTTTCTGTCTTATTTCTCAATTATTTCTAAACTCAATATCCAGTGATATTTGTTGACTTCTACAAATGCTAATATCCACCAATAGACAACACTTGCATTAGAATAACCTGGACACAGAAAGTAGCAATATTTCTCAAGCCAGTAAGTGATTTGCTGTGCTTTCTTCTCTCAGCCACAGCAATTGGTAACTTTCCAGATAGTGGAGGCTGCTATGGAGCAAGTTCCTGTAAGTACATCGTGGGAATACAGGCCCAGGCACAACAGAAACCTTCAGCAAATTACCACTTTATTACTTACATAATACAAAGGGTACAAAAGAGCAAGGGAAGAGATCGCATCAGGGCCAGCAGGGAGGCCAACTGCTGGGGTCAGGGTGGGTGGGTGGCAGCTGCACACACAGCACTTAGCTTCCACACAAACCTGTGCTCCCTGAGGGTGGGGTAGTTATACATCCCAGGGGGAGGGATCCCTGCTACTGTGAGTTTTCCCCCTGGGAAGTAGCTGGAGCTGCATGTTCCTGGTTGAGGGTTCAAGGCATGGTCAGGCCATTCTATTAGGCCTAATATCTCCCCAGGCTGCAGAATAGAAACATGAAAACATCTGCACACAATAGAAAAGGAGTGGGGGAGGTAGGAAGCTGGCAGATGGCTGCTGTGCGCTGTATGTGACCTCCCCAGCAGCTGTTTCACCTTGTATGCCAGAGGGAATAAAACATGGATGATGGTCTCACAGTTGCTCTTATTTACATGTGGTTAGCTGACATATGTGGTCATTTGGGTGTATGTTATACAACATTAGTATATGAAAAGGATCTTTATTAGAAAAAAATACATCAGAAAATTTCATTCACCCGTCTAACACTCGAAAGCAGGGGTTCTTAACAAGGGCTCCTGAGCTTGAATTGAAATTCAAAAAGCATTGTTCTTGTGGGGACCTGTTGGTGTGGGTGTGATATGTTTATTAAATAACACACAGTATAGTGTGGACTTAGTAAGGGGTCTGTAGTTTTCACCTGACTGGCAAAAGAGTCCATGGAACAAAACAGGTTAAGAGCCCCTGCTCGAAAGGCTTCACTTTAGAATTTAGAACAAAGTCCAACTTCTTAAAAGTGTGTGGTCATTAGTGCTCTTCACCAGAATTTTCAGCTTTTCTTCCTCGAAACACATAGGAAGTTTGCATTTCCCCTTTGTAGACACAATACTGTGACTTGCATTGGCAAGTGAAATGTCAGCAGAAATCAAGTGTTTTGCTTTGGAAGGAAAGTTTAGGGCTAGTGTTTGATTTGCAACGTTCTTTTCATTACTGTAGTGACTATGAAGTATGGAAGGAGAAGACATTTCTGTTCTCCTGAGCCTTTGAGTCACTATAAGAAGTAGAGACCTCTGATAGCTTGCATTGAGGAAAAAATAAAGTCATATATTTGTGTATGTGTGCATGTAGGTGTGTTTTAAGCCCCTGAGATTTGGGGTTCTTTTGCCACAGCATAGCAAAAACTTATAATACTGAATTAGCTTGGTGGTCATCTGGTAGGTGGTAGGGAAACTGTTATCAAAGTCTGAAAGATAGTGCTCCTTCACCTTCAGAGGCAAAATATTTGTTTCACTATGATAGCTCAGGTATTTTACAAGCAGATCTTGTATTATACTTCTAAGGGAAGAGGATAATGGAAATATCCTAGTGTGTAGGTTTTTTTTATTCCAGAGAAAGATAAATGCAGAAAAGATTTGGCTGGTCTGTAAAGGAATAGAAAGAATCTACAAATTAACAGAATTATAGGATTTGAAGAGGTAATGCCACCCTACAAAAATAATAATGCATAATGTTAGAGATTTTTCTAGATTCTATGTAGAATTGGTGATAGCGAAGATTAGTGGAATCAGAAAGGTCAATAAGTGGACAAGTCTTGATGAGTTTGGAGATGAGAGATAGCAGTAGAGTTAAAGAGAAATGGTCAGATTCAAATGACAAATGTTTTTGCAGGTAGAACTGAGGCAGGCTAGTTTAGGGAATGGGAAGATGAATCAAAAACCTGTCGAAAAATATGGACATGAAACACATGGCCATGGAACCCCACCTGGAAATCCCCTGAGTGAAAGACCCCATCAGAAGGCAGCCGGAAGAACCCCACAAGAATCCCCCTTTTGGAACAAGATTTCATCTGGGATCAAGGAAAATCCCCAGATATTCCCAAGGGGCATTATCATTGCTCCACCCCCCTGGGGAACTGATGGGTATTCAATCAAAACAGCAAACAGCTGAGACTCCTCCCCTGAACATTAGCAAGGGAGGAATATTTAATGGTTTAAAAGTACCTGCAAAAGCAAAAATCTCTTTCTCTGCCTGGACCAGCTCGCAAGTACACCTGGGGACCCATACCCTGTTATTTTCTCCCATTTCTATCTTTTCCTCTCCTTTCCTTAATAAACTACTGACCTAACTAAACTGGCATGTTCTTAAATTCTTATGTAACATAGCCAAAAACCTAGATGGAATCTGGTTACAGAACTACCTAGATTTGAGTTTTAAGAAAAGAGAGGGATGAAGAATGAATTTAAGATTCTGGCTCAAGTAACTAAAAGGATAGTCATGCCATTCTCTGGCTCACTGAAGCTTAACAAAATAGCATGTCTGATAAAGTGAAAGCAGTTCTTTTCATGTTTTGCCTGTGTTATGGTTGGCGTCTAAGCTGATTACAAGTAGGCACTTACATATATAAGTCTAGATTTCAGAGGAGAGATTAGAGTAAGAAAACATGTATTTAGTATTTGGGAATTGAAAATGATCACCTAGGAAGAAACACATATAGAAAAGAAGAACTCTGAAGGCTGAGTATGATCAAGGAAAGGCTTCTGAGAAGGCATGTCAAAGAGGATGAGGGATCCCAATAAGCAAATAAAGTGCTTCAAGGATAATGGTCAACTCTAACTGACATGAGAGCTAAACTAAAAGGAGGACTTGGAAGTCTACTAGAAGATAGACACCAGGAGAGCAGGAACACTTTGTCTCTTTATTTAACTGCACATTTCCAGTGCCTAATGCAGTGCCTGACAAATAATTAGTGCTTCATCAATATTGGTTCTATAAATTAATATTTGAAGTGTCTATTGAATTCAGAAAATGCTGGAATTGACATTGACAACAGCTCTTCTAGTTAAGGAGTAGGATGAAAATCGAACTGGAATTCCACTGGAATGGTAGAATTCAAAATAGTTAACAGATTTTCAAGATTGTGTATGTGTGTGTGTGTATGTAGGCACTGTAATATAGAATAGAAGCTGGAGAGCAATAGGGGTTGCTAAAAAATTTTGGATCAAAGAAACTAGTTTTAGAGTTTTTACCTAGGCAACCACATGTTGTTGTTGCTTTCCACAAAGTCCTTTTTTGTTTTTTTTTTGCATCATTTCCTCTTCCTAATCTTTTAAACTACCTACACAGTTGCAATATCTATTGAGTTTTGCTGAGAACAAAAACAAAAAATCATTTAAAACATTCTCTTTTGTTCTTATGGTAAATTTATTGAAGGGGTTGCATAAGTATGTGACTACGTCTTTTTCCTCATTCTTTACTCTGCAGTTGCTAAAATATTTCCTCACTCATGGTAAACAAGCAATAACTATTTGATGAATTAATTAATAAATAATCCTCTTCTTTTAAATGGCAATCTTCCCACAAGCATTGTGCTATATATCTATTTGCTTAATTTTATAGAAACTCAAATCCACTCTATATTTGAATATAATATGAGTTTAGGACTAGATTATAGAAAGTAAGAGTTGAGGATTTCTATAAAGAAGTGTACTAAGTTCACAGATCCTTCAGCCTGAAGGAAATATGGAAATATCTGAGACTCTAGGAAAGTGTAAGGATCTTCACCACTCTGATGATGATGTTTTTCTCTTTTTTTGGTATGAAATATGTGAGTTCTCACTAAAGGTTTCCCTGTCTTGGGATAGCATTATCATTCTCATCAGGAGCTCGGGACTGTTCTCACCCTATTAATTAATATATCATTTATTAAACTTATGAATGAGAAACATTGTGGCTGCTGTTGTCATTATTATCATCTTCATCATTTTAATTATTTGTATGGAATGTCAAACTCTCAAATCTTGCCTAGAAAAAGCCTCCAGCAATGAATGTGTTACTCACTTACTTAGTTCAGCACTCGATTGCTTCTTGGTGGCAGTGGTGGCACCACCACCTTTAGTGGCAGCACCCAGTTGGTCCCCACCTGCCTCATCTTCCACCCTTGTCCACAGGCCTGTTGTTTTGAGGTAGAGGTGACAAAGGGATTCTCACAAAGCCTCTTTTCCTTTTTTTCCTAACACTGTTCTCTTCTCCCACAAGAAAGACTTTCTTTTGAATTCCTTTCCTCTGCCATTTCTAGCAGAAATTCCATGACTTTCAGAGTTTCTATAGCTGCCTGGAAATTTCAATGAAATAAGAGATAGGGTATTAATAAGATAGATGTGCCCTTACACTAAGTTAGATAGAAGTTGATTCTTGCCTACTTTGGAAGTATGCTAGCTTGTATTTTATTTACTCTTAAAAAGGCTCTTGAGCCTATTTTCCACAAAACAGTACATGTGTAAATAAAAAAATAAAACAAAAGAACTTCTGACAGGTAGATGATAAAGAAAGAAGGAGAGATGAGAGGAACAGATAGATCAAGCAAGAACAAATATTTGTTGGGGTAAATTTGTTTTAAAGTGGATAAGCTGCATTCATTGGGAATCTAAGGACACATGTTTTAATACCACTGAAACATGTTCTTATTTTATACTGACTCTCTATATCCTTTTCTCTCTTTTATAGCACACATCATTTGGGAGGAAAAAATCAATGATGTAGCTGCTGCTTTCTGAAATTATATGCTTTAGACACATGGATTCTTTGGGTCATTGCTTTTCTTCACTAATGGAAAATATAATGAAAACTGCATAATGGAAAGAAAAATACCAATGAAAGCAGGTTAAACTGTGGCAGAATTTTAAACATGAAATGTAAGCTATGAAATAAGTATCTAATATAAGTTGTCATCTCTATAAAGAGAAGAATTTCTTTACATAAAATACCACTACATTTTTTAACAAAAGGTCTGAAGTTTAGAAAATACTTTCTCTGTACTAAAAAAATATTATTTTTATTTTAAGTGAGTTTAACATCCCTGATGACTATAAGACACAGAAATTAAAAATCCAGGACAAAGAAATTAAAAAGGACTGGTGTGGTTAAAAAAAAAAAAAAAAAACAACCAAACAATCCTAGAAAGAGAGTGAACACTTGAGGAACTATCATTTGAGCATTATTTGCATGTGTGAATCTCTGAGGAGAGCTGAGTAATAGCGAGTAATATACTTACTAATATAAATAAGTATATTAGTCGAAATTGTAGTTAATCTATGTGTGTGATGCAAACGGAATGTATATTCAATGTAAAGTTGTTAAATAGCAATATCTTGGAATAACTGAAATCAGGAGCATGTTTAATAACACAAATACAGGAAGTGCTATAATGTCCCTGGTTTTTCCCAGTGAGGATAATCATTCTTATTTGCAGCTCCATTCCAGAATAGTTTCTATGTCTACCAATCCTCCAGCCCCCTTCCCCTTCTGAAATAATTGAATTAGTTCATCAGTCACATTTTCACCTGTATAGCAAAAAGCTACCGAGGTTAAGCACAGAGGCAGTAAGCCAGGCAATATAGTGTTCGGGTGATAGAGGCAGAATGCTGAAGGTACATGCATACAGAGATAGAAAAGTCTTGCTAAATCAATACAAAGCTAGAAAGAGACATTTTGAAATTACAGTTATAAAGCTTAGGAATGTCTCAAAAATTCTAAAATACATTCCAGAAGTAAGAAACAGATTCCTAACACACACAAAATTAGGGAAAAGCGTTGTAAGAAATTGGGAAGGTTCACAGTATGTATTAATTATTTATTGCTGCATAAAAATTACCCAAAAATGTAGTGCCTTAAGACATTTATTAGCTCAAAGTTTCTGTGAGTCAAGTTCAGGGTCTCACATGAGGTTGCAGCCAAAATGTCAACTGGGACTATAGCCATCAGAAGGCTTGACTAGGGCTGGAGGATCTGTTTCCAAGATGGCTCACTCACATGGCTGTTGGCAGAATGCCTCAGTTCCTTGCTGGCTTTGGCAGGAAGCTTCAGGTCCTTGCCATATAGGTCTCATAGGTCTCTTTAGGTGTCCTTATGATATTGTATCTGATTTAATGTGGGCGGGAACTACACAAGAATATGAATACCTTGTTATAGGGGTCAGGGGAGCCATCTTGAGGGCTGGTTATCACACAGAAGGTCTGTAACTTATTTCCTCCTTCCTAGGGGACACCTGAGGTAGTGTGGACATGTAAAAGAGCTCTTTGTAAACACGCTAACGGTATTTTTACTAGCTGGGAGATAACAAGGGAAATTCTCATGTAAGAGTGCTTTAGCAGGCTATACTTGGTCTGTTTAGAATATTGAAAATAACCCAAAATTTTTCAATTGAGATACACCTGGCTGGAAATTAGAAGGTAACACATGGTTTCCATATTCCTGGGAGAATTATAAAGTATAAAAACTAAGAGTTCCAAACTTAAACATCTTCCTCTGAATTTAGATATACCACCTACATTCTTAGCATTCATGTATTAGCTAAAAAATAAAACATGCCCTACTGTGGGAAAAGAGACCATTTTTAAAAAGCTGTGTGTGATGAATTTCACAGCCCCTCCAGAAAAGAATGCTGAATTTGTGCCTGGCTTTTGCTTGTATCTTTTAATAGGCAATAGCAAATTTTGGTGTTGAATGAAGTGGATGAATGATCTGTGATGTGTGTGAGTTTGCTTTAAGAATTCGGCATTTTCTATAATGCAGGTTAGTGCCAGCAGTAGGATTGCCTTTCAAACCACAAATTATAATGGCTAATATGCTTTTGGAGAAGACAGAAGGAAGGGGAGAGAAACTTGACAAGAATTTGACAATTTTTCCACTTGAACTATTTCTTGTTGAGAAGGAAACTAAAAATTAATATCAAAACCCTATAGCATTTCATTGGATAAATGCTGTAGATATGTTTACTAATTGAATTATTTCTTTTCAGTCCATCATATGGCTCCAGGCACCCACAAATATTTATGTGTGGTGTTCACAAAACACTGAGGAAAGAAAACCCCCCAAATATTAGTAGAGCTAGATATCTGAAAAATGTACATCCTTAAAGGCTATTTCTTTTCATTTTGTTGCTCTGAGTGGGAAACACTTGGTTGTTGCTTTAGAGACTATGGTTAAAAAATTAAAGCAAAAGCAAATGAATAGTGGATAAGTTATAACTGAGGTGACCATCCATGAATCAAATTCTATATAAGTAAATAAATTATGATGCAAAAGAATGAAGATTTAGTGAAGTGAAATATCAGAGGAATTGACAGCTCATGTAAAAGAGAAATAGATTCATGTTAGAACAATTTAATGGAGTTATATTTTATTTTTTACTAATTTTAATAGTAATACCTCTATTACATTCTAATAATATTGTAAAGTGTTGAGAGGGATGGGTTAGTTCTTCTTAACGTTTCAGTTGTAAAAAGAACATTATTGTATAATATTTGTCAGAGACCCCTTAGAAATTAGTTTCAGAATATTTTTCCCTGTATACTTATTGGATGTTTATGAAATAATTGAGTTTATGCATGATAAATACCACCATTATACTAAATATAAAGAATGGATATATGCATAAATTATAAACTATATATATTATTATCATCCCTTGTCCAATTCTCGTTTCATATTTGTTGATGATGATTATGATGAGGATCTTCTACAAAAAGCATATGACATATGTCCTTTGTAAAGGTAATGGACATAAATGTCATATGTTTCAGTAAAACACCATTTTGATGTGAGATGAAAAAAATAGAGCTTTAAATAGTCAGCAGAGAGGAAAATTCTTAATTTAAATATATCTATCAAAACTACAATACTGATTGACCCTAAGAATTCCGTTTAATTATAAAACTTATTGGTTAATGTTCCATTGTTTATTCGATAAATCCACATCCTCTCTTCTATCCATTTTATATAGTCATCAGCATATGTTACATTTTTATGTTTAACTTGCAATTATTATTTTACTATTTATAATTTTAAAGTTTGAAATCATTGATTTTGATTGCTATAGTATTTCCCCACTGCAATTATCAAAATTGCTAAATTTTGCAATTAAAATCAAAATTGCTTTGGCTTGAGTGGACACCAACTCTATCTCCAGAAAAGCAGCAATTCATAAGAAAACTGGGTTGATCATGGGACTTTTGAACTGACTATTTTATGACTAACAACCCTGACCTTGCAGCAAGATCAAGGAAACTAATGCTAAGAGTCAGTTCTAGCAACTTTTTCAGCATTACCACTGGCAAATGTCACTCAAATCACAAAACTACATAGAAAGGCCTGACTCCATCAAAATCCCAAGTCTACTCATTTTCTAAAAGATTTTTGTTTTCACATGCAATGAAACTTTTAGTGTGAATGTATATATTGATGTGAGTAAATATATATATATACCTTCCTTTGTGGTTCCCATTGAGCTTGCCATTGTGGTGCCCATAGTGGTTGCAAGGTTGGAGTGCAGTTTAACAACACAGTTTACCAGAAAGCAGCAAGGATGTCAGAAGGGTTTTCCCTAAGTGGAATTTCTTTGGAGTTCTAGCAGATGGCATATAAGGCATCATTGCGGGAGCTTAACACCTTCTCTAACTGATTCTTGGAAGGCAGCCAATAATTTATTTGTGGGATCCAATGCCTGTTGACCTTGAACGAACCCATTCAAGAAAGATTTATTGAGTACGTGTTTCAGGGACTGGAATATGCACTCTGCTGATCCATGGATACAAATGTATGGCCCAAGCTCCCAAAGCTGGTGTGGAAAATATGTGGATGAGCAGACATTTACAATATAATGATAAAGCCAAAGGATGGTGGAAATGCAAAGGTGCATTGGCTGCATCAGTAGCTTGATGGAGTAGAAAATGTTTAATAGGTAATATCTATATCCATTCATACAGAAAATAATAGATTTGATGAAAAAGTCAGTATTTTTAGTTTGGAACATGTTACATCTGAGGTAACTGATGTGCCTGGTAAAGATTCCAGAAAAGACTGAGACATAGAACTTTGGTGATTGGTAGGGAGGTGAGATATTAGAGATTAGGAGTTTGGGTGTATGTGCAGTAATTAATGCCACAGGCTTAAATTCATTAATAATTTGACTCATCAATAGATATTTTTATATAACACAAAACTATATACCTTATATATCATAACATGCATAAAAATGTGAAAATCAAATCTAATTCAACATCATTATCAATTTTACAATACAATCAAGTATCTAAGCCATGGTGTCTTGCACACTGACCCTTCTTCAACACATACAAAATCAGGCATACTAAGTCATATAGTTACATGTATGTACCTGTCAAATGACAATCAACAAAATATGGCTGTTTCCAGAAGCCGTGACACTATTGGTAGGGAGATGAGTAAGGATGCTATTGTTATTTTTCTAAAAAATAGCGTTTCATCTGCCTAATGCAGTGACATGGGCAATGAGAAGAGTTCAAATTAAAAGGCATTTCTAATATTTATAATTTTTTAAAAGTTTGAAACAAATTAACATGATAATAGTTAATAGGTAATTTTTATTTAATATTTACCTGATAGTCACCATTGTAAGTATTTTATGCATATTGACTCATTTAATCCTCACTACAACCCTGTGAGATAAATATTATTAATTCCATTTTATAGATGAAAAAATGGAAGCGCAGATCAGAACCAAGCTAAGGCCATAATTTTCAAGATAGTAGGCACTGTTTAAACAATTACAACTATATTAGCATAATTTGGGTAATAGGCATTAATATTTAATAAAAGTTAAATAAATCAAAGTTAATGATCATAATTAACTGTTTTTATTCTGAGAGATTTAAATTTTCTTAAATAACTGTTTGTATACACTTATTTTTTGTTGTTGTTGTTACATATCCCCCCCTTTCTGCTTGCTCTTGCTGTGTGTTCATTTTTGTGTTCTTCTACGTCTGCTTTTTTGTCTCCCCCCCGTTGCGGTGACGCGCTGAGTCGGCCCACCGTGTAGGCGGCTTGCCCCGCTTGTGGGCGGCTCTGTTCCATTTCACGGGCAGCTTGGCTCCGTTCGCAGGCGACTTGCCCTGTCCGTGGCAGCTTTGCCCTGCCCGTGGCAGCTTTTTGCCCTGCCCACAGCAGCTGTTTGCCCTGCCCCCTCAAGGCAGTCTGCCTGCTTGGAGAGGTCCCCGGGAACCGAACCCGGGGCCTCCCATGTGGTGTATCGGCGCCCTATCCACTGGGCTACAGCCGGCCCCTGTACACACTTATTTTAATCATTTAATGTTAAATAAATGTAGACCTAAAGTTTTGACCCATAATCAAATTTTATAAAAATATAGACTTGCAAAAATCAAGAGTTCTTAAATTCCAAATGTATGAGGATCCTGGTAGCTGCCCAGATAGATAGCAAAGATGACAATTTAAAAGGGTGCCTATTAGAAAAAACCCTTTCTTAATTTCGTATGTAAATTTAAAAAGATATTAATGTCTTTAATTTTTTACATTTAAAATTTTGACTTATATACACATTTTTACTCTAGAAATCATGATAAAGTCATACAATATTTTGTCTTGAGAAATATTGTATTCACTACAAGCACATGAGTTTTATAGGTGAAGCAAAGAGCAGTTGATTTTGTGAGGCAGGAAAATTAAAGGCTGTTCTCTAAAACTCAACTGATAGGTTCTATTTCATTTGTCTAGTTCTTTATCTCTTCTTTTGTGAAAACCATCTTGAGAACTTCTTGCATTTGTACTTTGTGACCCATGAGTCATCATACATAAATCATATATGTACATGACTAAGTGTGATTGAATATATCTGGTGTAAAATGCCTTGTAAATTTTTGTATCGGAACCATGAGGATTAAGAACATTTTATAGCAAGATCAGAAAATGGGGAAAATAAGTACTTTAAGAAAATATATGTAAAAATCCTGAACAATTTCAGCCAAATTAAATGAATAATTTAAGAGCAAGAAGAAACAATAAAAGCTTTACCAGTTTATGTTTCCTAGTAAACTATTGGGCTTCTATGAAGTTCTGAAGCCAAATTATTTGAGGAAAGCTGATTAAACAAAATTATACACTTTTAATCATTGTTTTAGTTATATAGCTGATTTTTCTCTCATAGTTATTACTATGTTCATGGGTATTGTAAATTCTTAGAAAATATTTATCAGTATCTATTGCTGCATAACAAATTACTCCAAAACTTTGAGTCTTAGTTTTTAAGCAGTTCTGATCACCATCTGAATTCAATTAACAGCTAAATTTCAGTAACATGATGAAATTGAGAACATGCTTTCTCTCTCCTCAAAATGAGTTGGTCTTTCCAATGACAAGGCAAACTAAAAAATAAAAATACAATTCACCACAGCTTTCAATGCTTGATCAAGGATGGTGGGCAGACTGTTTCATTGTTCTCCCTCGGTAACCCATACTTTGCGGTATTTTCACCTTTTTGTGGTCCTTTTCCAGTGACTCTGGGCTTAGCCATATGGCTTGCTTGGCCAATGGGATATTAGTAACTGCAATGCAAGCAGAGGCTTGATTAGTTCTTGTACATGGAGTTTGTCCTCTTGAAATGCTATCTCTTGAATCTCTGATACCAGTACCTATGAGGAAAATCAAGCTGGCCACATGGAGAAGCCAATGGAGAAGAACTAATGAATCAAACTGACACCAGAATCAACATCCCAGATGCATGGTCCCAGTCAAGTTATTCTAGTCAGCCCTCAACCATTCAAGCCATAGTAGTTTAGACCCCAGACATCATAAAGCAGATACTATCCCTCTCCACAGTTCCATGCCTGAAATTCTGACCTATAAAATTGTGAGGTAACAAGACATTTGCTGTCTTAAGATATTAGGTTTTGAGGTGTTTTTTTATGTGCCAAAAGATAACTATAAGATAAATTGATACCACAGGTGGGGTGCTGCCATAACAAAAACCTAAATCATATGATTTTGGCCTTTGGACTGGGCAGTGAGCAAAGGCTTACATACCTGGGAATTTCTTACAAAAAACAAAAGTGGACTCAGATGACAGAGACAAAAGCCCAGACAGAACCACGCCACAGAACATTATTGGTCCCTAATCAAGGATTATTTCTTACCTCTTGAATATGTAGCTCTGACAACTTTGTGCTGTATGATTTTCAGAAATGTTTTGTGCTGGTGACTGCTATATGCCATATGTTCTCACATTTTTAAATAGGATTATATACTGAAGTTTTCCTGTTACTGTCTCAAAATTATATGTTGGGAATGTGGAGGTAGTGAACTTCCATTTTTAGTTTACAGATCTCTGGATTGTGAGGACCCATACCTGAGCCGCTCTACCAAAGCTACATCCAAGGATCCTCATGTGTACCTGGAAATGATTCAGATGACAAGACCCTGAGACTAATACCATTAGGCAAGATTTAACTTTGAAGGTCTTGAGAGGAAGAGACTATATTTTGTACTTGAGAGAGATGTGAATCACTACACATTAAAGGATGTGCTGTGGCAGACAGTTCTATTAGTTGTTGCCAAAAACCTACATCTCCCAGTATTAGCACACTTATGTGGTCTCTTACCACTTATAGCCATTTGATATTGGTCACGAATTTCAAAAATATATATTGGATTATATTTGCAAACTCCTCTGTTCCTCTGGGAGTGATTAAATTATGACTAGGGCTTTGATTGGGCCACATCAGTAGGACATTGTGTCCCCAAGCCCTTGGTGGGCGGGGACTCACAGATAAAACTGCATGGCAGAACAGAAGAGTTAGTTGGAGTTTTGATGTTGGAGTTTTAATGCTGGAGCCCAGGGAAGTAAGCACACAGAGGAGCTTGATCTTAAAGAAGGAAAGAAGGCCCCGGGAAAAGAGACAAGCCGTTCACCTGATAGTCTACAGCTGGCCTTGTGGAGAGAAGCAAGCCTGAGCCCAGAGAGAGGCAAGCCCAGGGAAGGGAGGAACCCAGGAAGCCTGAATCCTGGCAAATATCGGTAGCCATTTTGCACCAACGCATGCCATAGACTTTGGTGAGAGAAGTAACTTACACTTTATAGCCTGCTAACTGTAAGTTTCTACCCCAAATAAATACCCTTTATAAAAACCAACCAATTTCTGGTATTTTGCATCAGCACCCCTTTGGCTAACAAATATACCACTGATTGTGGAATAGGTCATGTGACTTGCTTTGACTGCTAGGACATTAGCAAATACAATACAAGCAGACACTTTTTGTATTATACTTAAACATATTATTATACTTAAACGTTGTATTTTGTCCTCATACAATGCACCCTCTTGGAACTCTGAGACCACCTCTATGAGAAATCACAATCAGCCACATGGAGAGGTCACATGGAGAAGAACTGAAGACCCCATCCAATAAGTTAAAACTAAGTTTCCAGACATATGTCCTTAATTTAGGTGTGCCAGGAAGTCCTCACTTGTTCAAGCCAACCCCCCACCACCACCACCAGAGACCTAATTAACCATAAAGCAAAGTGAGTTATCCCTGCTGTTCTCTGCCTAAATGTCTGATTACAAAATAATGGACCAAGTAAAAAGGTTGTTATTTTAATCTGATACATTTGGGGATTGTTTGTTACAGAGCAATAGATAACTGAAACAAAAGGGTATGCCATGGGTTGGTGAAAGAGTAGGTTTCAAGGTTAAAAAAAAAAAAACACCACTCTGAGCCATCATATGCATCAACAAATATCAGCAAGCCCAAGAGCAACAGCATTTAAGGAGGAGTGAACCCGGTTAACTCAACCTACCCCACAGAGAGTCATTGGTCTCTTCCTTTATTGGGATAATTGGTTACTGGAGGCATAGTTCCATGACTTTGAGTTACTGAACCGCTCATGCACACGTAACCCACCAAGTCTTTCCACATTATATTGTAAAATCCAACCACATTCTTACGTGTTAAATCTAGCATTTGTGCCTATATACAGACAGCCATCTTATAAGCAAGTAACGTAAGCCTGCTTTTAATTTTAGTTACTTCTACAAGCTTAAAGTTATTTATGGGAAAATCTGGCAAATAAAGAGAATGAATCTTGTTCCAAAGTAGATGTAAAGAGGACTTAAACAAGAAAAAGGATTTTCCTAGAGAACCCACCCTGTTAAGAGGATTTGCTATACCTATGGCACAGTGCTTTCTGGCTGGATATTCTAAATTGCATTCAACCTTATCTCACCCTGAGAAAATTTTAATATGAAATAGTATATATCAAATAATGTAGGCTGTGAATTTTTGAAAATTCCAATTGAGTTTTAACAGTATTCTATGATTTTGCACTTTTCTATGTCCAGAGAAAATAATTTAGTGTTAAAATTTTAGTATTTTTCTCTTGATAAATTACTAACATCTATATATTCATGTTAAATGATAAACTTGTAATATGAGAGAGGGAAGACACTAAATGAGTTTCACTGAATAATATTCAGGAATTTCCATATATAAAAATATTAAAAGTTTATTATTCATTCATAGGTTATATTATACTTCCATGATATAAATTATTGAAAACTGTTTTATTTGTTGTGTTGGTTGATTGGTTGGTTGGTTTGAAAATTAGTAAAACTTAATGGTTAAAAATGCTAAGGTTCATATCCTGGCTGTGTCACTTCTTAGCTGTATGATTTTGTGACTCTTACTCTACAACAATTAAAATGGAAACAATAATAACTTCCTCAGAGCATTGGTATAAGACTTTAATGAGGTAATATATCTAAAACAATCAGAACAGGACTAGGACCAACATAATAAGCACTATATAAGAATAAGCTACTATTATTTTTAGCAGTTTGATTGCTATATTCCCCTTCAATTCAAATCAATTGTCCATTCAGTCTTTTGTACTTCTTTTGGAACTAATTTATTTTTTGTTAAAAAAATAAAGCTAACATTTATTGACTACTAGGCAATCTTCTAAGAGAGTTAGATGTATTGATCGATTTAATCATTACAACAACCCCTGTGAGGCAGAAACTATTATCATCCTCACTTGCAGATGCAAAAATAGAACTTCAGTGGGCTAAATAATCTGCCCAAGGATACATCGGAAGTCAATGAACCAACCAGAAATCACAGCAGGTAGTGGAGTTCCAGAGTTTGCAGTCTTAATTACTGTATCATGTGGCCTCTAAGCTCCTTTGCATCATATAACTTTCAATTTTTCCACCAAAATTATATCCTATTAAGATCACTGCCTCTGACAGTATTTTCTTTTGACATCTTTATCTTTGTAGAGAAGAGAGAGAAAGAAAGCAATGGAGTCTGGAAAGGTCAAGAGGAAGTTCAAAATAGTGAGAGAGGTAGGAGCAAGGAACATAGGAATGTGTAAACCATTGCAGTGAAGTTTATTGTTTTAGGAACTGTGGGTATAAAAGTGGAAAACACAGGCTGAGAAGAGCTCTGCACAGGTGCAGTTTGCATTCATTCCAGAGGAGAAAGACAATAAATGATGACAAAATGAAAGAATCAGTACAAATTAAATGAGTAATAAGAAGCACAAAACACAGGGTAATGACACGAGGGAGCATGACAAGGAGCGTAATATTTTAGAGATTGTACCAGGGAAGGCTGCTCTGAGGAGGTGTGTCACAGGCAGAGGGAATGGCAAGAATCATGGCCAAAGTGGGATGAATGGGGGCCTGTTCAAGGCACAACTTCAATAAAGAAACACGTGAATATAGCACAGTTAGCAAGAGGAACTGAGAAAAGAGACAAGGTTATAGAAGAAGGTGGAGACAGGATCATGGGACACAGAAGGCCAGGGTAAGCAATTTGGAGTTTATTCTAAATGAAATAGAAAGCCACTGGACAACTTTAAGCAGCCGATTTATTAAATGTGATTTATATATGTCAAAGACTATTTTGCATCATCCACTCACTGAGGTCATCTTGCCTGTCCCTCAGTAGCATAAATTCATATCAATGTGCATAGCCATGTGGAATCATGTTTGTTATCCTCTTTGGCGGGTTGGGGAAGAAAGTCTCTCATTGAAACGGATCCATGCCTCCACCAACATAAAAGAGAACACCTCTTCCACAGAGAAGGAAACCTTCAATTACTGTTCAAACTCAATAAAATCTGAACTTGCTTTCTGTACTATTTTTTTTTTGCCTCAAAATGTACCTTGAACACCATTTAGCCTTAATGATTTTAAAATGTAAAAAGTAAGACGTGTAGTAAATGTTGTATAAATTACTCGAGATTTTTTTTAGCAAACAATAAATATTCTTTATCCTACGGAGTGTTTGGTAGTTTTTAATGATCTAGTTCTTAATGTTGAATTAAAAGCCAGATTGAAGCGATTAGAATAAATATAAAAATCCTGAGGATTTTACTAAATCTCTACAGCCCCCTAAGTAAATTTTTCTTTTGTCCTTGCTAATCAGCATGCAAGTAGGAACTACTGGAACACGAAATGAAGGACTCTCCTCTGGGCCTCTAGAGTCCCTCCAAAGCTGCTACAGAAATTGAATGTGGCAGAAGTAAACGAAGAGTTGCTTTCAGTTAATTTTCTTGTAGTGGTCTTGCCTGAGGGAGTAGTTAGAAGTGTGCAAAGATGCATCATTTTAATGCTAAAGAGAAGTTAAATGATTTGCCCAAGGTCATTACTTGTCACTAGAAGAATTGAGAAAAAATTTTCAGCTCTTTACATGGTTCTTTCCTCCAGGATACTGGTGATTTACATCATCTGGATACATAGCTGTGTGCACAGGGTAACAAAATCTCCTAATGGTAACTGAATATTTTACTTTTCACTTGACCGCTTCCCTGCAGATTTTAACATGTAGGCAGTGTGGTGCACTGGAAAGAGCACAGGGGTTTGGGACAAATAATCAGAAGACCTCAGTTTTAGGGGCAACTTCAGCACTTGCTAGCTCTTCCAGTTTCTATTGTACAAAACACATCACCTCAATATTTAGTGCCTGAAAACAACAAGTCATTGTATTACTATCAATCACAGTTATGGAAGTTGATTGGGTTCTCACTTGGGATCTCTCATAGAATTGCTATCAGATGGCGCCTGAGAAAGCAGTCATCTCAAAGACTTCTTCCATCATATGTCTGGGGTTAATTCTGGCTGTTGGCCAAAATACCTACAACATGGCCTTTCAATGATGCCTGGATTTCCTTGCAACATGGTGCTAAATTCCACAGGCAAGCATCAGGCAGAAGGGGTATGACCATTTGTAACCTAATCTCAAGAGTCACACAGTGTCAATTCCACTACAGCCTGTCTAGATCCAAGGAGAAGAAGCATAGATCTTTCTACCTCTCTATGGGAGGAGAGCCAA
Source organism: Chaetophractus vellerosus (assembly GCA_004027955.1). Lineage (NCBI taxonomy): Eukaryota > Metazoa > Chordata > Mammalia > Cingulata > Chlamyphoridae > Chaetophractus > Chaetophractus vellerosus. The sequence continues at coordinate 2,890 of PVKH010000016.1, read as the reverse complement.
TGTCACATTGTAAGAAGAACATGTTGGGTTGGGACATCTTGTTACAGTCATCTGGAAAATACAATCTGCCACAATAATTAGGTTACCTTGAGTAACTTTATAAAATACACCTGCACTTTAGTTTTCCCATCTATAAAATAGCAAAATTAACTGCTTTACTTGCTCGAAACTGCGGTTATGAAAGCCAGATATCAAGATACATGAGAAAAGACTTAATGTATTTTCAAACAATATAAATGAATGTTGTAATTATCATATAAATACTCTCTAATTTATGTGACAAGGGAGCAAGAGGAATTTATTGAGATCTTAGAGTCTAACTACATGTCTAGAGTTGTTCATTTTTGAGCTCAGCAGTGAATTGCCCGTGTGGGATATGCAATGGAATTAACATAACACAAAAAGAATCAAGTACTATAAAGATGATGCCAAAAATTCTTCACATGTACAAATTTGAAAATGAATTGTTGTAAGAATGAAAATGCTTTGTTTATGATAAGATAATGGCTCAGTATGCTGTGCAATTGTCAAAATATGGGCATATTTAGATTTTAATATTTCTAATGAAATATTTGATGCTTGTGCATATAACTTTTTTTTTTCCTTAGGAGGTACTGGGACCTCATATGTGGGAAACAGGAGCCCCACCACTGAGCTTCATCTGTTCCCCAAAGAAAGTTGTTTTTTTCTTTCTTTTTTTTTTTAGGAAGTACCAGGGATTGAACCTAGGACGTCAGACTTGGTGTGATAGTTAGGCTAATGTGTCAACTCGGTCAGGTAATTTTGTCCAGGTATTAGGTCTAGCAAGCACTGAGCTAATTGTAATACAAGAACATTTATGGACTTCAATCACCAGTGACTTTACTGCATGGATGGCTGGTTACATCTGAATCAATCAGGGAAATTGGATCAAGAATGGATGACGCATTTATCCAATCAGTTGACTGCCATAAAAGGGAAGTGATTTCAACATTCAGAGAGAATTTCCCAGCTTGTTGTTTGACAGCCAACTTTTCCCAGAAACTCATCAAGGACCCTTTATCAGTCTTTCATCGGAGCCCCTGGCTTGCAGCCTGCCTGTGAAACTTGGACTTGCACATCCGCATAGTCACATGAGATACTCTTATAAACTCTTATATTACTGACAGGTATCTCCTGTTGATTCTGTTTCCCGAGAGAACCTTGACTAAAACAGCTGGTACCAGGAGTGGTTCTTGAGGAACAGAGTCTTAAACATGGGATGTCTGAGGTGGTTCTCTACTAATTGGACTCAAGGGTACTAATGACTCCCTTTCCAATAATGAAGAGGTTGCAAAGAGTCCATGGTATGAGCTGGCAATAGAGATATGCAATATAGCCTCACTGGATTCCCCTACTTCCATGCTTATAAGAAGCAAGGAACTGGGTGAGAGAGTTTTCAATACCTTAAACAGAATTTTGTGGCATAAAAAAGTATAATGATGTTGGCTGGTTCCTCCTAGATACTCTGGACACAGTTGAAAAAGAAAGGGATGAGCTAAAGTCTTCAAATTAGGAACTTAAATGCCATATGAATGATATGAAAGTTTCTACGTGTGCCTTGAAAGAAAATCTTTTCTCCTGTAGCCAAAAACTTGAGATATCTGAGAATCAAACCCAGATGCTCATTGTATGAGTAGCAGAACTACAGAGGAAACTAAAATCTCAACCTCGCAGGGTTTCTGCAAATAAAGTAAGGGCATTGATTGGAAAGGAGTGGAACCCCGAGGATTAGGATGGAGACATATGGGATGATGATGATATTGGTGGGGACATTGGAACTCTAAATTCTGCTGAGGCTTTACCAGATAAACCTGTGGCAGCCTGCTCGGTGGAGACCACACCTTGGCAACCTTGTATCATTGAGCCTCCAGCCTGCCCCAGGGAGTCCAGACCTCCTTCCAGCTCTGAGGTGGGTACCAAACAAACTGCAGCCTGCACGGCTCAGCCTCTGGCCTGCCCCAGAGAGTCTGGACCTCCTCCCAGCCAGGAGGCAGGTACCAGCCAAACTCCAGTATGCACTGCCCAGCCTCCACCTAACCCTGAGAAATCTGCCTTTCAACCCCTGCCTGAAGAGATTAACCCTGTCTCACCAGAGGAAAATGCAAAGGAACGCCCTGAAGCCCTGAGTTCAGTAGCCTGCAAGACATCTCTAATCCTTCTCCTTACCCACCCACTCCACCCATCTTGTCTTCAAGACCTATTACTAGACTAAAATCACAACAAGCCCCCAAAGGTGAAATACAAAGTGTGACCCATGAGGAAATACATTATACTCTGAAAGAACTGCATGAGTTTTCTAACTTATATAGACAGAAATCAGGGGAACGTGTGTCAGAATGGACACTAAGGGTACGGGATAATGGTGGAAGAAATATAAAATTGGATCAGGCTGAATTTATTGATATGGGCCCACTAAGCAGAAATTCTGGATTCAACACTGTAGCTCGAGGGATTAGAAAGGGCTCTAACTGTTTGGGTGGCTGACGGAAACATGGACCAAATGATGGCCTAGCCTGTGTGATGTTGAGATGCCCGATTTGCCATGGAATACTGTAGACGAGGGAATTCAAAGTCTTAGAGAGATTGGAATGCTAGAATGGATTTACCATTTGAGACCTTCCCACTGAACCCAGGAATGTCCAGAGGACACAACTTTAACCAGACTGTGAGGAATAAATTTGTCAGGCTAACCCCATCTTCTCTGAAGAGCTCTGTGGTTGCTCTTCTCTGTAGTTCAGATATTACTGTAGGGAGGGCTGCAATGGAATTGGAATCCTTAAACAGTATGGGGATGATCGGATCTCCCTCCGGTAAAAGTTAAGTATCGGCAGTGAATCGCCAAAGGCAAGGTGGGTGTGCCTACAGCAAT
>PVKH010000015.1:0-66210 GCA_004027955.1 Chaetophractus vellerosus | reverse complement strand
TTTCTTAGCCTCTATCTTCATCACCACCTTCGTCTTAGAAACCATGCCTTCCCACTGCCACAACCTCTTGTCTTGTCTCCATACATCCATCTAGCCCCCATTACATTTGTTTTATGGTGGACGGAAAATTCTTTACAGAATACAAATCTGATTATATCACCCTTCTACCTGAAACCCTTTGTGGCTCTCCATAGCTCTCTTTAAAAATCCCATTAGGCCCCTCACGGTCTGCCCTACCTAAGTCATTAACTCCATCCCATACTATGCTCCCCTCAAGCCCTACCTAGGTCATAAGCTCCATCCCACCGTGCTCCCCGTGTTGTCTGAGCACCAGTCATACGGGTGTGCTTTTGGCTCTTCAAACACATCATTCTCCCCAACTTCTACCACCACTGCACTGCCCCTGAAAACATTTTCCCTCTACCTGGAAGACTCCCATCTTTTGACAAATTAAACCCTACTTCCCCTTCAAATTTCATCTGAAGGATTATTCCCCTGAGAATCTTCCCTGGATGCTCTGTCTAGGTCATGTCTGCTTACCATGAGCTGCCACAGCTCCATTTACCTTTCCTTTGTTACACATCACAATTCTGACTTTACACTCTTTTCTGGAATTATTTGAATGTATGTCCCTGATGCTAAGCTCCAAAGGTGTAGGACCATTGTCTGGCTTTGTCAATTTCTACATTGAATCTACAGTTATTGGCAAAGGACCTGGCACATAGTAGTTGTACAATAAACATTCATTGGAAAAATATCAGTCAATGTGTGTACCATTTTCATGCAAACCTCCACAATATGAATTGGATTATTCAGGAATGGAGAGTTTGCTCTTTAGTTATCAGTTGGGTAAGTACTCTCCTCCCACCACCTCCTTCAACCAGCCTGACTTTACCACCTTCACTCATTTCCATCTATCCTGGCAGAGACAACTTTTCTTCTAGAGAAAGACATGAGGGACAGCTTACTCTGCTTACTTCCTGGTCACGTTGGAGACATTTTTCTAGGGAAGTTTTTGAAACCCCTAGCAAAAAACAGTTTTGCATTGTCCTCATGCCTCATGAAATGGGATTAATTAAAGTATTATGCTATAAAGACAGAAAGTAAAGTATAGGTCACAGCTGTGCTCCAGGACATTCAAACCCAAAGCTACCCAGTTTCACCCTCACATGAGTCACCCTGTGGTGCTGCAAAGAGCAGTCTTGACAAGGATTCAAATCCTTTGGCCAAATAATTAATAAAAGATCATGTTTAGCTTCAACAACAGGCAATAATTTTGTGTCTTGTGAATTAAGTCCCTGCTCTTAAATTTAAAAGGATAGATTAGTCACCTTGAAAATATTTTCAATTTTTAAAACAAATAATTATTCTTATGCTCTGAAAAGAGGAAAAACTCAAGATATCAGACTCCTTGTAAGTTATCTTTGCCAAGGCAACAAATAGAAGCCTTGTAGAGTTCACGTGTTTTCCAAAGAGTAGGTCACTAGTCAAAAGTTCCTTGTTATAGACAAAGTAATAATTTAATTATTACTGGTTATACAGATGCTTGTGTTTAAACTGGATGACCATTAAATAGCTGACCCGAAGAAGACATTTCTTCTTTTTCAGGCTAAACTTAAAAAAAAAAAAAAGGTGGGGGGAGAAAGGCAAAAATTTTAAAACCTTGAAAGGTATCCAGATCTAGCCACAGTGAAATCTCTCAACACAGAAGCCATCTCAGAAAATATGCTCTATAAAATTTCAAATAATATTGCCTTCATCATCCCTACCATCTGCATATTTGAAGTGTGTACATGAATGCAAACAAAAAATATAGGATATTGCATGAATATAGATGTTCTTGATAGCCCAAGAAAGCAGGGCTGCTGGACTTACCATCAGCAGGATGTAATAGCTGTCACCCTTTAGATATGGGTCTACCCATTTTACAGATGTGGAAATTGACACTCAGAGGGGTTAATTAATTTGCTTAGTGGTTCTCAAAATATCAAGGACATAAACAGCTTAGCATGGCATCGTAGTGCTTAGGAGTATGGATTCGAAATTCAGAATGCTTGTGTTCACATCTTGAGGGCAAGTTCAATGACAAGGCAAAGCCTCAGCTTTCTCAGCTGTACCATAACAATACTGAGCTCAGACAGGTGCTTTGTGTTCTAACTGAGCTAATTCATGTAAAGCACTTAGAACAGTATGTGGCATGTAGTAAGCTTTCAAACGATTTATAAAAATCATCTGGTAAGCTTGTCAAATTAGGTTACCAAGGACTTTCTTCCAGAGACCCTCATTTACTAATTTTGGATGAGAACCTAAGAACCTGCCTTTTAACAAGCACTGCATGCAATTCACTATTAGTGCAGCCAGAGATACTTAACTCCAAAGGCTGTGCAATTTCTACTGCATCATGTTGCCTTACCAGGAAGCAAATTCTTCAGTGCCTCCCCAACTTTGGTTGTTATTCCTGTGATTTTCCAAAGGACACCTTCATCAACATTAAATTTGAAAAGAAATTCGTTTTTTTTTTCCCCTGTCTCTTAGAAGCTCTCCTAAGACAAAAGCTTTTCCATGATATTGACCTTAATTTTCACCACTTGGTATCAAGAATTTGACCTGTCCACTCTAGACTAAGGAGCAGTCTACAAACAAAGCCCAGGGAACCAGCCAGGGATGGAGCCCCTCAGGGGAGAAGCTGTGTTTCAAAAGATGTCAGTTTGTTTTTCTTGCTTCTGCCTCCGAACTAGCAGGCTTATAAGCCCCAAGCCTTCAAATAAATGGTTTGTGAGTAGATGTTATTACAAAGAGATAACTGAGATGCTTCCTGAAACATGAGGATCTTAAACCAAGGACCATATTTTATATAATATATACCCAGTGCTTTCTGGAAAATTAAAGTATACAACTTTAATGCACCATATTGTTTTTGGAAAAATAGACCTCAGAAACCCCAAGGAAACACTCCACATTCCAATACAACATTGTCTTCTGAGATATGAGCAGTGAGATCACACATTTGGATGAGGTTTTAGTTGTTCTCAAGGAATGATAAATAAAGATGTTCAGAGAAGCAAAGGGTACCAAGCAGATAAAAATTTTTCCGGTATTTGTGTATTCAATTTTTTAAAATGATCAAGTGGTCTGACAATAGAAGAAAACAATAGCATTATTATCACTTTTAATGAGGCTCTTTGAACCCTTCAGCAGCTCTATGACCAGTTTCCTTCCAAATTTCTGGCATAGTTAGGAAACAAAGAAACATCACAGAAGAGATCAGGATAGAAAAACAGCTCTCTACTCTGCTTTCCCACATGATAACTGGGAAATCAAAATTCATTTCTCCTATCTCTAATTTGTAGCAAATGCAGTTTTGCTTACATATATGAACACCTATACTTTTTTTCTATCAATAAGGCACACCCCAACTTTTTACAATCTCATGCTTAAAGAAGCTGAAAGATGCTTAAATGCTGCCTATTAGCACAAAACCATTGCGGGATATTTTTCCTCCAAGGGCTGGGACCCGTCTTAGAGTGAGGGGGAAAAAGGAGAAAAACAAGTTTGAGGAAGAGTGATTTGACCTCAACTTGAAGTACAAGTAAGGAGAACAGAGTCTGCAGAGAGCAAACCAGGTCCTGGGAAGCAGATTTCTCTGGGAGAAGAAAGTCAGAATAGCAGACAGTCTCTGGAGACAATGCTCAGCCTCCCTGTCTAACTCCCCTTTTACCCATTCAAAGGTCTTTTCTCCCACAGTGGACTTTTTCCAATTAGCAGAAACATGGCCAGCAGGCGCTTGCAGGCAGTGAAAACCACAAAGTGAGAAGGAGCTCCCAGCTGGAAGAAAAACCTAGAAAGGCCAGGATGGCTGTGCTGCTGGACCAAGCCATAGAGGAATGACAAGCTAAAGGAATCTGGTGGTAGGGAAAACTGGGAAGGCAGTATGGGACCAGACACAGAGAACTTCGAGTGCCAGGACACGAGCTTTCCAATAAACAAAGGGCGATTTACCAGCAAAGTGGCTTAATACTGCTTGGCCACTGTTACTGATCCAAGCACTTGACTCATCCAACTCTAATTTGCTAATAAAGGTGCTGGAAAACTGATGGAAAAATAACTTCATGATACCGCTATTCTCTCACAGTCATGAGTAGTTCTACGATGCATTCCATCAGAATAGAGTAAAAGTGTCAACTAAATGCTAACATCGTCCCCCACCGTGGCTGGGTGTTGGCAAGAGCCAGGCTGAAAGGGGTCCTAAATTTTCAGTCCGCTTCTACTGCAGGCTTGTTCTCTGTCCAGGGGATATTCCCCGCTATCTACAGAGAGCCTCAACTCAGATCCTTTTTCTGCCCATATGCCTTTTAAAAGTTTCACTGGCATTATAGCTTCTTTTACTTCTGGTAATTGCTTTAAAAGAACAAAGCTCTTTGTTTAAGGGGAGCCCAGGGACCTCATAATTGCCAGGAGGCACGTGATAGGTTCCTAGACTTTCTAAACAGTTTCTCTTTTAACATTAAATATTAAGTTCCTTATGTTTGGCCAAAATGTAAGGGATCCCTAGGGAGATGGTGATACAGGAAGATCATGTTGACCTGGTAAATTATATCTCTTGGGTCACTTACTTGAACAAACACCCCTCACACCCACAAGGCAAAAAGTACCCCTCAGAAGGGGCAGGGGCCAGCCTGCAACTGGTATCCCAGGACTCCTCGCTGGAAGCATAACAGCCCTTGCCTTCCAGTCCTGTCCCAGGCTCCAAAGCTAATGCCTATTGTTCCTACTTAAAGCCAATTATGATGCATCTGTCCACGACATGAATCTTGTCAAGTCAAGGCTTGAAGGAGTCTTTCCAGAATCTTCAGGGGCCCTGTCCATTCCTACAGGTGCTTACCTCCTTAGCCTTTCTCTTCTCTTCAACAGATGGCATCTATTTTTTCTAGAATTTTCAGGCTATAACTAAGAGTAATTTCAGTGGGATTAGTTCCTACAACAAAATCCAGAGGAAAACTTGAGAAAGGAACCCATCAGCTTGAGGGTACTGGTCACTCATCCAACCACTGGGCCAATGCTTTGATGTTAATTAGGAGGTTTTAGGTAAACCAGTCTGTTTGAGTGGATGAACAAAAGAGGAGACCGGGGAAAATCTTCTGTATGAGTTTTGACAAGACCAGTTTTTTGAAGTAATAAATACTGTCTTATTTTTGCAGAATGTTTATGCTATGATAAAAGGTCGTCTGTTTACAATTTTTATAACACGGACTTCAAATATACAAATAAAGATTAGGAACTTCTGCCTCTAGATGAAACGGTCACCCTGTTCCACAGGAAACAGACAAGGAATCCAAACTTCTGCAATGCTCCAAAGCAACATAGAGGCAAAATAACAAAACAAAAATGGAAACTTAGCTTCTCAACTTGGCTCTCACTTTATACTACAGTTTTGCACTAGTTATATAGTTATACCTCATATTTGAAGAATGATTTACAACAGAATTTTTAATCTTCTCTTATGAATTAAGCGTTATTAGCACCATTAGAAAGATGGGGAAATTAAATATTTCTGTAATCACATGTGATGGTAAGTTCAGGTGTCAAAATGGCTGGTTTATGGTGTTCAGTTGCCTGGTCAAGAAAGCAATGACCTGATTGTTACTGTGAGGGTATTTCGTAGATGTATTTTAATCATGTGTTGGTTGCATCTACAGCTGACTGCATCTACAATAAACAAAGGAGATTGCCTTCTTCAATGAGAGGAGTCTCCTCATCTAATCAATTGGAGGTCTTGCAGCCAGAACTGAGGATTTCAGCAGGCAGAAAGAAGAATCTCTATCTCTACTCCAGCCATCCCGCTTCTCTTGAGGAATGCACCTTCACTGAGTTTCCAACTTGCAGCCTGACCTATGGAATTTGAACTTGCCGATCTCCACAGTTGCCTGAGACCATTCATGTAAAAAATACCTTAATATTTGCATATATGTCTCCTGTCGGTTCTGTTACTCTGGGGAACCCCAACTAACACATCGCAGGCACAGAAATTGTTGTAGCCAAGTTGGAATTCCAAATCTTCCATACTCTTCCCACTGGAGAGAAGTGGCTGTACCTCTCTCTGCCTTAGTTTCTTCTCATTTCCAAATGGGCAGTCTGGGCAAATGTCCTTGAGGTCACTTCCACTCTAAAATATTATTACAGGAGTAGGCATCTGTCCTCTTTTGTGCCCTGTGGCCTGCTTGGGGTTGTGGGTGGTGGAAACATTTGTGAACTGTGATCCTCAGGGAAAGAGCCAGCACCTCTCTTGTCAGAGAGAAAGCCCTTCTCAACCTCCTTTCTCAGCCCACGGCACGCAGCTTTCCAAGAGGCAAGAGGGTGTGTCAGTTCCACATCTGGCCTCTGTCAACCAGGAAGCAACCTCATCTATGACAGAAAAGCTGGCACATCCTCCAAAAGGCCCAGTCCAACCAACAAGCCACAGGCTAGACCCAAAACAAATGTCTTAAAGATGAGGAATTAAGTTGGCAAGTTCTAATTTTCAAGTTTAAAGTCTATTTTACTGAGGCGTTCTTTAGGTCAGCCAGCACTAAGTAAACCAAGTCAGTGCACAGCAAAAAGAAATGAATAATAAACAAACAAATAATTAAGTATAGACCACAGCATAACCGTGTGACTAATGAACACTTGAACTCACAAGCATTATCCACAACTGAGAAAAATATAATGCACCAGATTGTGAAGTTAGCCAAGACAGGGACCTAAGCCATTAGATGATGCCAACTTGAAGGGCTCAAAGGTCTAACAGACAGCACAGAGCATGGCAGGTAGGCAGAGACAGCTGATTGCCTCCAAATATCCACTTTCCCTGTCTTCCTTTGCCAAAGGGCTGCCGATGCATAATATGTTGGCTTTTATAATGGGTAATTTAGGGTAAAAACTCACAGTTCCGTGGCCATGAAATGTCCAAATCAAAGCACCATCAGAGATGCTTTCTCACCAAAGAGCTACTGGTTATCCTGGTGTCCTGCCACATGGCAATCAGGTATATGGCAGGGCTCGTCTCCTCTTGAGCTGCTCAGTGGACCCAGCATCTTGGAGGTTTCGTGCCTAAGCTGTGGCTGCTAGCAATCCTCAAGTCCTCTCTCACATAGCAGGGTCAAAAATGGTGGCTTCCTTTCTCTCTGTGTCTCCATTTATGTAAGACCCAGCAAGAGGGCAGAGAATTAGCCTGAGTCATGCCTTACTGATGTAGTCCAATCAAAAGTATCTGATCAAGTGATCTAATGCAATCAAAGGGCGCTCACCCACAGAAATAGATTAGTTTAAGAGCATAATCTTTTGGGATTCAAAAAAGAACTTCAAACTATCACACTCTCCTTCTTCTTAATAAAATATCCCAATCATCTTGTCTGGCATGTTGCTGCCCAGGTAAAAGAGTATATTCCGAGTCTCTCAAAATTAGATGTGCCCTTGAGACCAAGCCTTAACCAATAAGATGTAAGAAGAAACTTTTTGTGGTATTTCAGGGAATCTTCTTAATAGAGAGAGTCATCTTTCTATGTTCATGCCCCAGCATTCTGGGGCCTGGGATGCAAATGTAAGGACTGAAATTCAAGCAGCCATCTTAGACTGTAAAAAGCAGATCCCCAGCCTCAGGATGGTACAGTGGTGAAATGGGAAGATACGGTAGTCCTCAACAATATGACTCTGGACTTCTTTACACGAGAGAGAAAAGGCTTCTATTTTCATTGACTTTTTGTCATTGGGTTTCTCTGTAATAAGCCACCAAACCCAGTTCTAACTGTCACATTGGAAAAATATTACTTGATAATTAAAGAAAAGTTTGTTGTGATTTTTCTGATTCATTGGGTTTGTTTTTCCAGGGAACTTCTGAAAATCATTGTCATTAGGCATCAGATATCAGGTAACAGCCTGCATCTGCAGGTACATGCCAGGCTGTTTGAAAGCATTCCTGAGCCAGAGAAATTCCTCCTGCTGGGATTAAGTCAATCAGCTACTCAAGATTCTCTGCAGCCTGGTCATCCTGTTGTGGGTCCCCAAGCCTTGCCTCCTGTCATATGTCTCTTCATTGGCTCTTTCCACCTCCACGACACCAGTCCTTGCTCCCCGCTGACTTTGGCCCACGGCTTCCTGCATCTCAGGCCCCACACACCTTCTTTCCAGTTTAACATATCCCAGGTCACTCCAGCAAAGTCATTCTCCATCTCCAAACACTTAAAAGAGAAAGATATAGATTCTGACTTGAAAATCTTGCCCCCCAATCTGCATAACTTCCACCCTTTGCTCTTGGAGAGTCTGTGTGGCTGGGGTGTGAGGAACGGTTCTGACCTGAGGCTTTCTGAGTTTGCATCCTGGACCCCTCACTTGTCAGATGTGTGTTCTTAAGACGGTCATTGAGTGCTGCTGGGCCTCAGTTTCCCCACCTATAAAATGGAGCTAATAGGATCCGTCCTCCTAGTGCGGTTATAGTATAAAGTGAGGCGATGCAGGTGAAGCAACCAGAATAGCATGAGTCTTATTTCAGATTGCCTGTTATGACTCTAGCAACTGTCAAGTCTTCTTGAAACATCAGTTTCAGCTGCAGATATCAATTCCCTCTGGATAAAGCCTGTTTCTCGCACATTAGCAAAACTGTGTTTAGGGGCCTGAACTAAAATTTATAGCTTTGGAGAAAGGACCAGTAACATTGGGGCATCGGCCACTGGTTGTTCTCCTGCCATGTTGGCTGCTGCTTCTCCATTTCCTTGCTGGGTCCTCCTCACTTATGAACCCCAGAGATCTGAGTCTCAACCCTCAGACTTCAGACCTCCGTGATGGCAATGCATAGTTCTCTGGCTCTAAACCCATCCATTCCCTGGCAAAGTCCAGATTTACAGACCCATATATCAGTGCCAACTCAGTAACACCACTGGCTTTTAACTTTTTATCTTAACATAGTTTTAAACATACAGAAAGTTGCAAGAACAGTACAAAAGTTCCCATGTATCCTTCACTCCGATTTTGCCTATGTTAACAATTAACCAGATTTACTTTGTACTTCTCTCACAATCTCTCTTTTCCTCAGGTTCTCTCTCTCTCTCCCTGTTTTATATATGTGTGTGTATATATATGTATATATATTCTGAACACAATGCCCTTTTACCCTTTCACACCTCAGTAGGTATTTCCTAAAAACAAGGACAACATGTATTTCAGTGTGTATCTCATCCCCTTACATTCCCAACCTTTAGAATGCCCACACCCAAAACCAAGCCTTGCTCCACTCCACCCATTCTTCCTCACCTCCCTCCATCAGCAAATCCTGTCTAGACTCTGCCTCCTCACAGCCTCCTCCGCAGGCGTCAGGCTGTCTCCTCCCTGCTCCTCCCCTTCCTGTCTCTTCTCTTCACAGGACATCAGGATAAGCCTCGACCCGCATGCTGTAAGTGCCTGTATGGCCTCCAGAATGAAACTGCTCCAGTGATCAGCAAATCTCTGGGCAAGCTCACGCTCTTAAGTCTCAGGCCTCATCTCCTGGCCTTCCACCCAGTCCAGCTCACAGGCTTTCACGCTGTCCCTTGAGACTCAAAATGCTCCCACCATGGAGTGTTTGTGGTGACTGTTCTCACTTCCTGGACACTCCCCCGAGTATCTGGATGGGTCACTGAGATGGGCCTTGACCACTGTCCTTATCACCCAGCAGTCTCTCTCTCTCTTGCCTTACTTTATTTTTTGTTATAATGCTTACCACTAACTGACATACCATACAGCTACTTCTTTGTTTTTTATCTTTCCTTGCCTGTTAAAATGTGAGTTCCATTGTTGCGGAAATCTGATCCTAAAAAACTCAAGCCGCATAAGGAGGAGAGGAGGAATATAATTTTATTGCGCGCTGGCCCAGAAAAACAAAACAGTTTCCCGTTTCTGGGCGCCTAACAACAGTTTTTGTGGGTTTATATAAATTTCCCTTCATTGGCTAGTGGGTTGCTAAGCGAAAAAGGTAAAATTCTTAGTAGCTAGGCAGGTGCCTAAAGTCTTAGCTCAGGGTCATAAGGAAGGGAGCTATCCTTGGTTTTGAGTTGCAAATTTTTAGTTTAAAGACACATGTTGTTATGCTTATCTTGTTAATGATGGCCTGGGGAAGGAGACGGAGGAGGGAAAGGGAGAAGAGTGTGAGACTGGACTGGGGTCCCAAACTTCCCTTATCACCATGAGGTCGGAGCTTGTTTTTTTACTGCTGTACACCCAGCACCTAGAATAGTGTCTGATGCATGCTTAGACATTCAATAAGTATTTGTTGTATGAATGGATGCATTAGTCAATTGGTTAATTGAACAAAATGTGTATCAGCATTAGCCTTGTGCCTGGCAATTAGAAAGAGCTAAATAAATGGGAATTATTCTTATTATTACTACAAATGACATCAGAAGGTACTCTGGAATTTATTTCCCACTCTTGTTTGTGTTAAAGGAATGCTGCCTTGCATAAATATTTTCTGCCAATATAGTAGGTTTTGTTATTGTGCCACTAGAAGGGTGAGAAAAACTAAATCTAAGAGAAGTAAATGAAGTTTTCTGAGATTACAGACCCAGTAGATAACCAGTCATAGACCCAGTAGATGACCAGTCATTCATGCTGCCAGGAACTAAATTTTGTATTAGAATTAGTTCTGGCTCCACACAACAATAAATAAGCATAATGATAATTAAGAAAGAGGAAAAGAGATTTAATAAGGCAGAAGTTGATCTTCTCTCACATAACAAAGAAGTTCTGGGATAGTTTAGAAGCTCCATGGTAATCAGGGACTCAAGGTTCTTTCTGTCTTTACTGCTCTATCATCCTTGGTATGCCACTGTACATGGTACAAAATGGCTGCTTGAGCTCCAGTCATCACATCTGTCACCCAGACAGTAAGAAAAAGAATGTAGCCTCATTTTTAAAGAATACTCCTAGAATTTGCATGAAACATTTCCCTTTTATTTCACTGCAATAAGTTAGTCACATGGCCAAATTAGCTCCATAGAAGGCAAGCAAATGGCATCTTTTAATTGTGATGATATGCCCAGTAGAAAATCAACATTCTGTTCCTAAAGGAAAGGGTAAAAATTGATAGAGAGAGGCATGTCATTCCCTGGTGAAAAAAATATATATGTGGTTATCAGTAAGATGTTTTCTGACACTCTGACAGACACATGAAAAATTACACTTTTTGAGAAAAAGCTAGCTCACCATTTTTCGGTATAGCTTAGTACAAAGTGTTTTGAAAGAAAAAGCTACTGAAGGTCCTAGAGGTGAGTCAAACCCTCTATATTAACTTTGTGTCCCATATCTGCAAAGAGATCTAAAAAACAAATGGGGGAGTTTTTTTTTTTTCTTAATTTCCAACTATATTTCCTGTTAGAAAAGTTTTCTTTGGTCAATGAAATAAGTCAAGATGGACAATAACGATAAACAAATAAAGAACTTCTTCAATGTGTTCTGGATTATCCCATCAGTACGTGGATTGGTATCCTGAAAAAAGCAACTAGTTTATGCTCTTCTATTCACCAACCCTCTCCCATATACAGGCCATCAGCTGCAAACGGGCTCCCAGAACACATCATCATCTTCTATTCATCCTGAAGTTCCTTAAAGCATTATAAAAATAAATTATCTGACCCCAACATAATTCAAATTGGCCCAGTCTTGGAGAACTGAAGACTGCTGAAAATGTGCAATGAAAGAAAATGCAAAACATTTGTATGTGACTGTTGCCTAAAAATGTCACCAATGAGATGCATACTGCAGTCAGAAGCCAAATACCCTCACTATTTCTTTTGATGACTGGCAGGTAAAACTAATAAATGAGTAATCTTTGGGTACACAAACAGAATCTAACATCCTATTTTTAAAATTTAAATGGATTTGATTAGATGCACATTTATTAATACATCTGATCAATGTTTTGTTGGTAATAGTCATAAAGGGATGCCTTAAAAGAAGGATTATATTTAGTGTTAATTTATGCTCTACAGAGGTAGATCCATCCCAGTGCTGTCACTTTCACTGGAAAAAGACTTCACTTAAGCTTCCCAGGCTCCCACTCAATGGCATGAGGAGGAGGAGGAGAGAGTCCCACTATCTACACATCAGGTGCTGTACAGTTGCTTGACATACATGTCTTTATTTAATCTGCACACCAGCCCTGACCTAGGTACCAGCATATGCCCATTGAAAATGAGGAAATGGCAGGTGCCAGTGATGGGCACCCTCATCAGGCCTCACTACTGTGGCTTTACTATTATCTACACACCTATTTACAGTAGCAGAAGCAGCACTACTGGTGAGGTGTTATGGCCTGTGGGGAACAGGTTATTAATATGAAAACCATTTATTTCTACTTCACCTTATGGTGCAGTAAATAAACTTCTTGGCAGCTGATGTGTAGTTCCACTTTTGCCTTTCTAATGCTAATTTAAAATGAGTTTGCATTCCCTGAACCTGTTTCCAGGGCCAACTTTATGAATACTTGTGTGAGACTCCATCTTGCCAACACCACTGAAGATGCTGTCTCCCTGGGGCCGCTCTGCCTGACTTTTCATTATCTGGCTCTTTCTGTGGTTCTCTTTGATGTACTCTCATAAGGCCAAATACATTTACTATCTCACACCAAGCCTATAGCATCTCTGAGATTTTTCCTCTTGAATGCAGGAACCTGGGTAACACGAGAAGAATAGGAGCCACATGGGGTAGCCTCATCAGAGAAGGGAAAAGCGGAGTGGGAAATAACTTCACAATCTTTCCTGGAACCCGCCGTGCCCTCCATCAGCGTGGCTCACCGGCAGGCTGGGAGGAGAGGAGGATGTTGGGATTACATGTTAACAATGGAGAATCCTCCAGAATGAATACATTGCACACAAATAATTGAGAGTAGGTAAAATTAAATACCATAAAAGAATTTATGTCATGCCATAGTTACCCTCAGGAAAACTGAAGTGGAGAAGTGGGTTCTTGAAATTCATGAAAACCACAGTGAGGCAGTGACCAAAAGAATGAAGAGTCCCTCTGCCATATTTTCAACTGGCTTCCTCACCCTTCAACACAGTGCCTGCATCATCCTCTTCAGAAAGCCTTCTCTGGGCCCCAGTATAAGTTGTATACTTTCCCTACATGCCTGCATCACAAACAAAACACACACTTGGGATTGTGGGAAGATGGCATCTGACTAACAGGGAGACAAAAGCTGCCTGAGGGACCCATTTTGGGGGTCAGCAGACCAGGACAGTGCTTCATAACTCCCAGGAGAGTGAGGGACAGAGAGACAAAGAACTCAAAAAAACAAACTTGAGCTACAAAGCCACAGGGTGGCCAGGAAAGGCTCCCCTCTCTCAACCCCAAGATATTATGCTGGGATAAAACCCCTGGCTCACTGCAGCCAACTAAGAGGGGAACAGACATCTTCCTCCTTGTCAATTGATTCAAGGGAAAAGAGAGGGGGAGTTGGAGGGTTTTTCTTCAGTGAATTTGGCCAGCAAAGCCTAGTTTGAATCTCCATTGTGGAGATTCAACACAGGAACCCAGGAAAGCCTAGACTGAAAGAACTCTGTGGAAAGGTGTGACAATGAGTGCCATCTGTTGGCTGGTCTGGAAGTTGCACAGACAAAAACTGCTTTGGGTTATCTCTATATATTCCCTGTGAGAAAATTTGTGTGCTATTAGTGGGTCCCTGACATGATTTTGATAACTTAAGCTGGGCAATTTTTAAAGACTTAGAATAAGTTGAACCAAATATCAAAGAACAGTTGTGGGAAAAAACAATAGGCAAGAGAGAGAAATTGGCCATCGGTGTAAATTCACCAACATATTCAGAGGCTTAGGCATCAGCAAAAAATAACAAACCATACTATGAAACAGGAAGAGATGGCTCAGCCAAAGGAACAACCCAAATATCCTGAAAGATTCAGGATTTAAGACAACTAATCAATGATAATCACACAACTCTCCTAAATCAATTCAAAGATTCATGAAAATATAAACTAAAGAAATAAAGTATATTAAGAAGACACTCGGTGAACATAAAGAACAATTTGAAACACTGCAAAAAAAGTCACAAACCTTATGGGAATGAAACACATGATGGATGAGCTGAAAAACACTTTAGAGATTTGAATTGCTTGAAGACAAAATTAGTGATTTTGGAGACAAATCATCTGAATTGGAAAAGACAAGAGAACAGAAAGAGAAGAGAATGAAAAACATGGAACATGGTCTCAGGGAATTAAACGACAATGCAAAATGCACAAACATACACATTATCAGTGTCCCAGAAGGAGAAGAGAATGGAAAACTGGCAGAAAGAATATTTTGGAAAATAATGACCGAAAATATCCTAAACTTTATGGAGGGCATAAATATCAATCTCCAAGAAGGACAATGCACCCCAAATAGAAGAAATCTGAATAGACCTCACCCAAGACACCTACTATTCAGAATGACAAATATCAGAGATAAAGAGAGGATTCTGAAAGCAGCAAGAGGAAAGCAAAGCATCACATACAAGTGAGCCATCATAAGATTAAGTGCCAACCTCTCCTCAGAAGCCATGGAAGTGAGAAGAAAGTAGTATGATGTATTGAAGGTACTGAAAGAGAAAAACTGCCAGCCAAGAATTCTGTATCTGGCAAAACTGTCCTTCAAAATGAGGGTGAGTTCAAAGTCTTTATAAACAAATGAAAATTGATAGAATATGCTTCCAAAAGAGGAGAATTGCAAGAGATACTAAAAGGAGTGCACAGCCTGAAAAGAAAAAACAAGGGCAAGAGATTTGGAGAAAACTATAGAAATGGGTATTATTAGGAAGGGTAAACTAAAGGATAAGAAGATAGACAATAGAGTGATATGACAACAGAGAGTGGAAGGACAAAATGGATCAAGTAAGTAATGCTTTACAGTAATAACATTGAATGTTAATGGTTTGAACTCCCCAGTCAAAAGACATAGACTGATAAAACGGATTAAAAAATATGAGCCATCTATATATTGTCTACAAAAGACCCACAAGAACACAACCAGGTTAAAAGTGAAAGGTTGGGAAAAGATATTCCATTCAAAGAGTAAAAACAAAACAAAAAAAAGGCTGGGGTAGTGATATTAATATCGGACAAAATAGATTTTAAATGCAAACCTGTTATAAGGGATGAAGAAGGTCATTATATTTTAAAAGGGGGCAATTCACCAAGAAGAAATAACTATAATTAATCTTTATGCACCTAATCTGAGTGCCCCAAGGTACATGAGGAATACACTGGCAAAACTGAGAAGAAAAATAGATGTACAACTACAATAATAATTGGAGACTGCAATACACCACTCTCAGTATTGGATAGAACTTCTGGACAGAGGATCAATAAAGAAAGAGAGAAACTAAATAATATTATAAATGAACTAAACCTAACAGACATCTATAGGGCATTGCATCCCAAAACAGCAGAATGTACATTCTTTCCAAAGACTCATGGATTTTTCCCTACGATGGATCATATGTTAGGTCACAAGACAAGTCTCAATAAATTTTAAAAAGATGGAAGTTATACGAAACCCTTTATCTGTTTATAATGGAATGAAGCTGGAAATCAATAGTGGATGGAAAAAGGGAAAATTCATAAATATATGGAGATTAAACAACACACTCTTAAATATCCAGTGGGTCAAAGAAGAAATTGCAAGAGAATTCAGCAAATATCTTGAGACAAATGAAAAAGAGAACACAGCATATCAAAACCTATGGGACACTGCAAAGGCAGCGCTGATAGAGAAATTAATGTAAGCCCTCAATGCTTACATTAAAAAGAAGAAAAGCTAAAATTGAAGGTCTAACTGCACACCTGGAGGAACTGAAAAAAGAACAGCAAACGAATCCCAAACCATGCCAAAGAAAATAAATAGTGAAAGATCCAAGCAGAAATAAGTGAAATTGAGACCAAAAAAGAAACCCACAATAATCAACAAAACCAAAACTTGATTCTTTGAGAAGATCAACAAAACGACAAACCAGAAGATAGACTGGCAAAGAAAAAAAAGAGAAGACACAAATAAATAAAATCAGAAATGAGAGGGAGGACATTACCACTGACCCCACAGAAATAAGAGAGATCAAAGGAGGATACTCATGTGCCAAAACCTATACAATGTAGAGGAGATGGACAGATTCCTAGAAACACACGAACCACCTTCACTGATCCTGGAAGAAATAGAAGACCCCAACAAACCAATGACAAGTGAAAAGATTGAAACAGTCATCAAAAACATCCCAAAGATGAAAAGCCTGGGACAAGATGGCTTTACAGGTAAATTCTACCAATCATTCAAAAACAATCTTATAACAATCTTGCTCAAGCTCTTCCAAAAAACTGAACAGGAATGAATGCTACCAAACCCATTCTATGAAGCCAGTATCACCCTAATACCAAAAGCAGGTAAAGATACCACACAAAAAAAAGAAAGAAAATTCCAGACCAATACCTATAATGAATATAGATGCAAAAATTCTCAACATAATACTTGCAAACAGAATCCAAAACCACATTAAAAGAATTATACACCATGATCAAGCGGGTTTTATCCCAGATATGCAAGGGTGGTTCAAAACAAGAAAATCATTAGTATAATAAACCACATTGAGAAACTCAAGAAGAAAAGCCACATGATCTTCACAATTGATGCAGAAAATGCATTTGACAAAACACAGCACCCTTTCTTGATAAAAACACTCCAAAAGATAGGAATAGAAGGAAGCTTTTGCAATTGGGTAAAGTGCATATATGAAAAACCTACAGCTAACATTGTACTCAATGGTGAAAGCCTTCCACTGAGATCAGGAACAAGACAAGGATGCCCACTGTCACCATTGTTATTCAATATTGTGCTAGAAGTTCTAACTAGAGCAATTAGGCTAGATAAAGAAATAAAAAACACCCAAATAGAAAAGGAAGAAGTTAAACTTTCACTATTCACTGATGATATCCTATATCTAGAAAATCCTGGAAAATCTACAAAAACTACTAGAACTAATAGACAAGTTCAGCAAAGTGGCAAGATACAAGATTAATAAGCAAAAATCAAAGGATTTCTATGTACAACTGATGTGGAATCTGAAGGGAAATCAGAAAAGAATTCCATTTATAATAGCAACTAAAACGATCAACTATTTAGGAATAAACTTAACCACAGACATAAAGGATCTGTATTCAGAAAACTACAAAACGTTGCTAAAAGAAAGAGAAGAAGACTCAAATAAATGGAAGGACATTCCATGTTCATGGATTGGAAGACTAAATATGGTTAAGGTGTCCATTCTACCCAAACTGATTTACAGATTCAACTCAATCCCAATAAAAATCCCAACAGCCTTTTTTGCAGAAATGGAAAAACCAATTATCAAATTTATTTGGAAGGGTAAGAGGCCCTGAATAGCCAAAAAGTTCTTTAAAAAGAAGAACGAAGTTTGAGGACTCTTACTTCCTGACTTTAAAACATATTACTTAGCTATAGTGGTACTGACATAAAGACAGACACATTGAACAATGGAACTGAATTGAGAACTCAGAAATAGACCTTCACATTTACAGTCAAGGGATTTTTGACAAGGTGGTCAAGGCCTCCCAGTTGGGTCAGAACAGTCTATGCAACAAATGGTGCTGGGAGATCTGTATGTCCACATCCAAAAGAAAGAAGACCCCTATCTCATACCATATACAAAAATTAACTCAAAATCATCACGGACCTAAATATAAAAGCGACAACCATAAAACTCCTAGAAGAAAATGTAGGAAAACATCTTCAAGATCTTATGGTAGGTGGTAGTTGCTTAAACCTTACACCCAAAGCACAAGGAACAAAATAAAAAATTGATAAATGGGACCTCCTCAAAATTAAACACTTTTGCACCTCAAAGGACTTTGTCAAAATGGTGAAAAGGCAACCTATTCAATGAGAGAAAATATTTGGCAATCACATATCCAATAAGGGTTTAGTATCCATGATATACAAAGAGACCATAAAATTCAACAATTAAAAGACTAATGAACCAATTAAAAAGTGGGCAAAAAACTTGAAATGACAATTGTCCAAAGAAGAAATACAAATAGCAAAGAAACACATGAAAAAATGTTCAACATCACTAGCGATTAGGGAAATGCAGACCTAAACTACAATGGTATATCATTTCAAACTTATTAGACTGGATACTATTAACAAGTGGGAAAACTAAGTGTTGGAGAGGGTGTGGAGAGATAGGGACACTTATTCACTGTTGGGAGTGTAGAATGGTACAGCTTCTGTGGAGGACTGTTTGGCAGTTCCTAAGGAAGTTGAGTATGGACTTGCCTTGTGACCTGGCAATACTATTACTAGGTATATACCCCAAAGAACTGAGAGCAGTGACACAAACAGACATCTGCACACCGATGTTCGTAGCAGCATTTTTCATGACTGCCAAAATTTCATCAACTGATGAATAGATAAACAAATTGTGGGGTATACACACAATGGAATATTATCCAGCCATAAGAAGAATTGAAGTCATGAAACATATGACAACCTAGAAGAACCTGGAAGACATTATGATGAATGAAGCAAACCAGACACAAAAGGACAAATACTATATGATTGCACTATTATGAACTAAATGTATTGTGTAAACTCATGGAGTTAATAATTAGAATACAGGTCACCAGAAAATAGAAAAAGGATAGAGAATAGAAAGCTGAGGGTTAATCTGTGCAATATTGGTAAAAAGGTTGTTTGTAAATCTTTGGAACTGAATAGAAATGATGAAAGCATATCATGGTGTTTGTAACTCACAGAGCTTTTATATGGTTATGACAGTGGTTGAAATGGAAGGTCTAAAGTCATGTATATTATCAGAAAGAAAGCTAAAAACTGTAACATGGGACTTTATAAGATAATAAAACCTTGTGTAAAACACGATTATAGGATATATTGCATATATAAGACTGTTTTTACAAAATATAAATATAAATATACTAGAAAGAAGGAAAAAGAATAGCAGCTACATATGACAGGTGAAGCATAGAGAGATTGAGAGGTGATGATTTTTGTTTGTTTGTCTTTTATTATTATTATTATTGGAATAATGAAAGTGATCTAAGAATGATTGAAGCAATGAAAGAACAAATATGTGATTACACAGAATACCATTAATTGTACACTTTGGATTTGTGCTTTATTAATATGTATCAATATAATTGACTTGTTAAAAAATTTTTCATGGCCGGGCAAACCCATTTTAAGAGCCACTTTATAAAGCAACTGATCTGCATTCTCAAAATGTCAATGTAATAAAAGGAAAAAAAAAAGCATATTCTAGATAAAAGAAAACTAAAGAGACATGACAACTAAATGCAACATGTGGTCCTGAACTGAATCCAGGGTTAAAGGAGAAAAGATGTTATAAAGGACATGAGTGGGTCTCTAAAAAAAGTGAACTATGGGCTGAAGATTAAATAAATGTCTTATATCAATGTTAATTTCTTGAGTTTGATAACTACCCTCTGGTTATATAACAGAATATTCTTTTCCTATGGAAATGCACAGTGAAGTATTAAGGGGTAAAGGGACACGACATAGGCAACGTATTTCCAAATAGCTCAGAAAAATTAATTTTATAGGTATATATTGTGTGTGTGTATGTGTATGTATATTATGGTGTGTATATATATTTATATGATGATGTATGAATGAATGAAAATATCCGTGTATTTTATATATTATATATTATACACACACATAGAGAGAAAGAAGAACGAGCAAGCCAGGAGAAAATGATAAAACATGGAAAAATATTAAAAATTGGTGATGATTTTGGGTAAAGGATAAGGAGAGCTGTGCATTATTTTTCAAATTATCTGCAAGTTTAAATTATTTTACAATAAAATGTTAAAGTGCTACTATAGACTTATTTTGATTCTAGCAATGGAAGAAATTACAACACTGATATGGAGGCAGTAGCCACTGGAGGCTCTGAGGGCAGGGAGAGAGGAAAACAGGTATAATATGGGGGCATTTTCAGGACTTGGGAATCATCCTGAACGACATTGCAATGACAGATACAGGCCATTCTATATCTTCCCATACCCTACAGAATTGTGTGGGAGAGAGTGTAAACTACAATGTGAACTATAATCCATATTCAGTGGCAATGCCCCAAAATGCATTTATCAATTGCAGTGAATGTACCACACTAATGAAAGATGTTGTTTATGTGGGAAAATGTGGGAGGTATGGGGAGTAGGGCATATGGGAATCCCTATATTTTTTATGTAACATTTATGTAATCTAAGTATCTTTAAAAATGTTTATTTTTAAAAAATATTAAAGTGGAAGTATTAGGATTCTTTGAGTTCCAGTTTGCAACTGTTGCCAAGCAAACACGAGAGATCAATTCTCATTGTTTTTTGTTCGTTTGTTTGTTTGTTTTCTGTTTTGGGTAAGTAAGAACTAAAATTAAAAGGTGTTATAGAAATTCTAAAAATATTTCATTTAAAATGTTCTGTAATATGTGTATTATACTTCAAGAAAATGGCAATGAAATCCAAAAAAAATTGCTGGGTAAAAGCCAGATAAATGGACTTTAAATGTAACTAATCATATGCAATGCTTAGAAAAATGTTGGGTATATGTAAAATATTATTATCATTGTTTGATGGAATTTTACATGATTTTATTTTATTTATTTATTTTTTCTAATTTAATACACTAACCATGTGTAAGTTGGTTAGTAAAATTAAAACTCAATCCAAGGTGTTTAACTATGAAAAAGGAAAAAAAGGCAAGGCAAGGCAAAGGGGAAGGGGAAGGCGAAGGCGAAGGCAAAGGGGAAGGGAAGAAAAACCCAATAAGCCCCATCTCCCCCATAACCTGATGGACAGAATGTGAGAGTAGCTCCATTAAGCTAATAGACCGTAAGCTCCATTAATGACTTCACTTTCTTCAACTACTTCCACTGGAACAACCCGGGTTCAAAGTGACACTGTCTCTCCTTAATTAGGCAGCAATCTGCTAAAGGAATCCCCTTGTTGTTTCCTTGCTTCCTCTATCCACTGTCCACTCTGTCACCAGAGTGATTTATTCAAATGAAAATCTGATCACAGCTGCTCTGCTTAAAAATCTTTCCCTGGTTTCTCATTGTTCTTATGATATAGTGTGGAGTCTGAAATCTGTAGTGGAGGCCAACAGGCTGGAAACTCAGAGAGAGGTAGCAGAAATTCTGGAAGCGGAAATTCTTCTTCCTGGAACCTCAGTTCTTTGCTCTTAAAGCCTCCATCTGATTGGGTGAGAACCATCCATATTATTGAGAGCAATCTCCTTAATTTAAAGTCACCTAATTGTAGTTGCTAATCCCATCTACAATATACCTCCACAGCAATACCTAGGTCAGTGTTTGACCAAACAACTGGACACCATAATGTAACTAGGTTGACACGTAAAATTAACCATCACATCAACTTAGCATCTGTGTCATCCTTGCCAATTTAGCATCCACATATTCCTTAAACCCCACTTAATCTCCAAATAAAGACAATAATGAAGCCTAATGCTGCCTAACATGATACAACTACGCTGTGTACAACCAAAAACACACTAAGCCTTTCCCCAGTAGAGGATGCAAGCTCTTGGATGATATTCACTGTGCTCCTGGATATCCAGCAACTTAAACATGAAGATATAGAGTTCATACAATTTATATTATATAAGGGATAAGAAAGGGAAAAAACAAAAGACATTTTCTTAATATATATATATGAAATCATATACACCCACATTCATAAAAAAAATTGCAGCCCTCATTTATGCAACTGGTCAGTGGCTGTAGCTGTTTGAAATTCTTTCTCATGCCTCCTTCTTACAGAATATCACTCCAATTCAACCCTTAAACAGAAGTGAGGTGCTTCTCCCTCCAAGAACCCACACTCCAACTTTCTACCAGCTAGATCAAATACCCCATTATATGCTCTCAGAATACCTTCCATCTCCTCTGTAGCACTTTTGACAACTGTTGTTAAGGCATTAATTGGGTAACTATTTGTTTTCTATATACCCATTAGAATGAAAGTTCTATGAGGCCAGAGCTATAGATGTATTTTCCCTGTAGGAATCCCAGGAACAAGCAGGTGTTCAAATATTATTTAATGAATGAGTAAATAGATGAATTTTTAAATGTCTAGAAAATTGGGAATTCTATAGAAATTTAATCAATGGGAGGATTTTTTCCCACCCCAATTCAAATCCTCAACTAACAGTGCAATTACTTTAATTCATTATGTCTGAAAATATGTCCCATAATGTCACACTCTGCTCAAACCCTATACACTTTCTGTCGTGGGTTTAATTTGCCCCTTAAAAAGATATGTTTAAGTCCTAATCCCCAATACCTGTGAATGTGATCTTCTTTGGAAATAGGGCCTTTGAAGAGACAACCAAGTTAAGATGAAGTCATATGAATTAGGATGGTTCCCCAATCCAAAGATCAGTATCCTTATAAGAAGAGGGAAATTTGAACACAGAGACTCACAGGGAGAACACCATATGGTGACAAAAGCATGGAGTGGAGTGATGGGGCTGGAAGCCAATGTACAGCCAAGGATTGCTGGCAACCACCAGAAGATGGAAGAGACAAAGAAGGTTTCTCCCCTACAGGCTTCAAAGGGAGCACAGCCTTGCTGACACTTTGATTTCAGACTTCTAGACTCCAGAAATGTAAAAGGATAAATCTCTGCTGTTTTAAGCCACCCAGTTTGTGGTAATTTGTTATGGCAGCCTTAGGAAAATAATACATCCTCCCTCAAAAATCCCCAAAGTTCCTTCAAAGGCATACCAAGTTCTATACTTCTCTGATTCATCTTCTACTTTTCTCCCTTTGTTCACTCCACTTGGGCACTCTGACCTCCTGAATGTTATTCAAAATGCCAGACACACTCCCCCTTCAGGGTCTTTCACTAGCTGTTCTCTCTGTCTGGAACATGTCTTTGCTCAAAAGTCACCTTATATGAGCCTCCAAACACTGGAAGCAACAATCCTTTATAAAGAAGAAGGAAAAGCAGGGATTTCCCATGAATGAACTAGATTTACTCTCTTTCCTGAAACAACTACAACAAAAAACCAGACAAATATATATGAAGCAACAGTTTTTAAGACATTGAACATTAGGCAACAGATATTTAAACAGTTATGATCATGGTATTCCATATGTTCAAGAAGTTAGAGGAAAGATTAAACAGGTTAAGTAGAGACATGGAAGATATAAGGAAGATCCAGGACTTCTGGGAAGATAGAGGATTAGAGAGGCAGAGGGATCACTTCTTTCCCAGAAAAAAATAGTTAGAGGTCAGGTAAAAACTGTCTGGAGGGCTGCTTTGGGGCTTAGGTACCAGGGGAAGTTGAGACACCACCCAGAAGAGAGAGGGGCAAGGGAAAGGAGTGTCAGCTGGCTGGAAAGATACCATGAGTAAAGCTGCAGCAGCAGCTGCTGGACCCCATTCCACCACCCTTGGAGCAAACAGCATTCTGCAGACTGCTGGGGCTGTGGACTGCCACAGCTGCAGGCTGAGGGGGTTGTAGGGGTCCTTTTCCTCAAGAAAGGGGAAAGGGAGGGACACAGATGACAGCAAGTTCAGATTTTGGCCAGCAAAGTGAGTCTGCTGTGTTGGAGGTGTCATATACTTACAGGCCAGGTGGGACTGCAATATTGTTTGCCCTAAGAGCCATCAGGGAGCTGCACCCTCTTTCCCTACTGCCATGGGCAATTTGCTGAGAAGGCAGAGGGAGGGAGGGTGCAGGTAGCCAAGACAGGAGAACACCTTTTGAGAAAGTTTGTTTGCAAGTCTTGGCCTGCCCTGAGAACATTGTTTTTGCACCACCTACCAGGATGGGGTCACAATGAATCCATTAACTCCTAGCATCTGGGGTCGAAGCTGAGAAGTTTGTCAATGAACAACATCTGCTAGCAGACCAGAAAAGTGCACGGAAAGAAGGGAGAAACAATAATAAATAAACAAAAGAAGCAATAAGATGCCTTTACTGTCCCCCATTCCAAGGCCCTTAGAAACTGGCCTGTACCCCATTACTAGGTCCTTATGCCTGGTTTGAGCAGTTAAACATGGGGAATCCTAAATATTGGCACATAGCTACTTAACAGTAAATCTCTAGGCAAGAGAGAGAAACTGAACATTAAAATAAACTCAGCATCATAATTAGATGCCTAGACATCAGCAAAAAAATTACAATCCATACTAAGAAAAAGTAAGTTATGACTCAGGCAAAGGAACAAATCAAAGCTCCGGATGGGACACAGGACTTGAAAAAATTAATGAGCTTCATACAAATCTCCTAAATCAAATCATGGAGTTGAGGGACATGGCTAAAGAAATAAAAGGCATTAAGAAGACCCTGGGTGAACACAAAGAAAAATTTGAAACCTTGGATAGAAAAAGAACAGAGCTTATGGGAATGAAAGATACAATAAGTGAGATTAAAAATACAACAGAGGCATACAACAGCAGATTGGAAATCATGGAAGAAAGAATCAGTGATGTAGAAGGAAGAACAGCTGAAATGGAAAAGAAAGAAGAACAGAGAGAAAAGAATGGGAAAAATTGAAAAGAGGATGAGGGAGTTGAATGGTAGCATGAAGCATGAGAATATATGTGTTATGGGAGTTCAAGAAGGAGAAGAGAAGAGAAAGGGGGCAGAAAGAGTATTTAAGGAAGTAATGGCTGAAAATTTCCCAAATATCATGAAAGACATGGATATATGTATCCAGGAAGCACAGGGCACTTCAATTAGGATAAATCCAAATAGATCTACCCCAAGACACATAATATTCAGAATGCCAAATGCCAAAGATAAAGAGAAAATTCTGAAAGCAGCAAAGGAGAAGTGAACCATCAAATACAAGAGATGTCAAATGAGACTTAGTGTGGATTTCTCTTCAGAAACCATGGAAGTGAGAAAGCAGTGGTATGACATAAAGAGTGTAGGAGTGAAGACTACTAAAAAGGGTAACCAAAAGGGCAAAAACATAGACAAAAATAAGATATTACATATGAAAGCCAGAGAATAAAATAGTTGAAGTAAGTACTGCCTTTATAGCAATAACAGTGAATGTTAACGGACTATACTCCCCATCAAAATAAATAGGCTGACAGAGTGGATAAGAAAACACGAGCCATCCATATGCTGTCTGCAGGAGACTCTCTTTAGACCAAAGGATTTAAATAGACTGAATGTGAAAGATTGGAAAAATATGTTTCACGCAAAGAGTAACCAAAAGAGAGCAGGGGTAGCTATACTGGTGACCGAAAAAAACAGACTTAAAATGCAAAAAGTGATGAGCTATAGAAGGCCATTATATATTAATATAAAGGTACAATCCACCAGGAAGGCATGAGAGTCATAAACATCTATGCACCTAAACAGGGTGCCCTAAAACACATGAGGCAAACTCTGGCAAAACTGAAAGGAGAAATTGACTTATCTACAATAACATTTGGAGACTTCAACATATGCCACTCACATTAATATGTAGAACAACTAGACAGAAGATCAACAAGGAAACAGAGAACTTGAAATATGTAATAAAAGAGCTGGACCTGACAGACATATACAGAACATTGCACCCCAAATCAGCAGATTAAACATTCTTCTCAAGTTCTCGTGGATCTTTCACCAGGATAGAACACATGTTGCACCACAAAACAGCTTTCAATAAATTTAAGAAGGCTGAAATTATACAAAGCACCTTCTCTTAAAATGGAATGAAGCTGGAAATCAATAATATGCAGAAAGGGGGAAAATTCACAAATATATGGAGGCTAAACAATATATTCCTAAACAATCAGTGGGTCAAAGAAGAAATTGCAAGAGAAATTAGTAGATATCTTGAGATGAATGAAAATGAGAAAACAACTTATCAAAACTTACGGGATACAACGAAGGCAGTGCTGAGAAGGAAATTTATAGCCCTAAACACCTATATTAAAGAAGAAGAAATACCTAAAATCAAAGACCTAACTGAACACCTGGAGAAACTAGAAAAAACAGCAAGCTAATCTCAAAGGAAGCAGAAAGAAATAAATAACAAAGATTAGAGCAGAAATAAATTAATTGGAGAACAAAAAAAGAGAAAGTCAACAAAACCAAAAGGTAGTTCTTTGAGAAGATCAATAAAATCTACAAACTTTTACCTAAACTAACAAAGAAAAAAAGAGAGAATATGCAAATAAATAAAATCAGGAATGAATGGGGACACAGTATGACTGACCCCATAGAAATAAAAAATATCCTAAAAGGATATTAAGAGAAATTGTATGCCAACAAATTAGACAACCTAGATGAAATGGACAAATTCCTAGAAATGAACAAACAACCTACATTGACTCTAGAAGAAATACAAGAACTCAAAAAACTAATCACAAATAAATAAATTGAATAAAAAATCTTCCAACAAAGAAAAGTTCAGGACCAGATGGCTTCATAGGTGAATTCTACCAAACATTTCAAGAAGCATTAATACCAATCTTGTTTAAAATTTTCCAAAAATTGAAAAGAATGGATGATTACCCAACACATTTTATGAAGCCAACCTCACCCTAATACCAAAGCCAGAAAAAAAAATACTACAAGAAAATTACAGACCAATCTCTCTAATGAACATGATGCAAAAATTCTCAACAAAATACTTGCAAATCCAATCCAATAGCATATTAAAAGATTATACACCATGATTAAGTGGGTTTTATTTCCAGTATGCAAAGGTGGTTCAACATTTTTAAAAAATCAATTAACAGAATACACCACTTTAACAAATTGGAGGAAAAATAAAACATGATCATCTCAATTAATGCAGAAAATGCATTTTATAAAATCCAACATCTTTTCTTGATAAAAAACACTTCAAAATATAGGTACAGAAGGAAAGTTCCTCAACATAATAAAGGGCATATATGAAAATCCTACAACCAACATCATACTCAATGGAGAAAGGTTGAAAGCTTTCCCTCTAACATCAGGAAAAAGGCAAGGATGTCCACCATCACCACTGTTACTCAACATTGTGCTACAGCAATTAGGTAAAAAAAGAATTAAAAGACATCCAAATTGGAAAATAGGAAGTAAAGCTCTCACTATTCACAGATGACATGATCCTATATTAAGAACATTCCAAAATATGTACAACAAAGTTATTAGAGCTAATAAATGATTTAAGTAAAGTGGCAAGATAAAAGATTAGCATGCAAAAATCAGTAATGTTGCTATACACTAGTAATGAGCAAGCTGAGAAAATGGAAAAAAATTCCATTTGCAATAGCAGTAAAAAGACTCAAATATCTAGGAATTAATTTAACCAGGAATGTAAAGGGTCTGTATTCAGAAAACTAAAAACACTGCTAATAGAAACCAATGGAGTCAGATACAAATGTTAGGACATTCTGTGTTCATGGACTAGAGGACTATCAATTCTACCCAAACTGATTTTTGGATTCAATGCAATACCAATCAAAATTTCAACAGACTACTTTGCAGAAATAGAAAAGTCAATTATCAAACTTATTTGGAAGGGATGGGTTCCAAATGGTGAGAAAGCATCCTAAAAAAGAAGATTGAAGTCAGAGGATTCACATGTCCTGATCTGGAAGTGTATTGTAAAACTCAGTGGTCAAAACATCATGGTATTGGGGGCTGGCTGTAGCCCAGTTGGTAGGGCGCCGGTTTACCACATAGGAGGCCCCGGGTTCTGTTCCTGGGGCCTCCTCGAGCGGGCAGACCACCTTGAGAAGGGCAAAGCTGCCACGGGCAGGGCAAAGCCACTGCGGGCAGGGCAAGCCCCCACGAGCAGGCAGGCCGCTGTGCAGTGAGCTGACTCGGCAGGTCACCGCACCAGGGGGAGGGACAAGCAGACACAGAAGAATGCAACAATGAACACAGCAAGAACAAGTAGAAAGGGGGGGATATGTAATAAATTTAAAAAATCTTTAAAAAAAATCATGGTATTGACATAAAGATAAGACACATTGATCAATGGAATTTAATTGAGAGTTTGGAAATAGACCCTTACCATTATGGTCAACTGATTTTTGACACATCTACCAATTCTAATTCTCTGGGACAGAACAGTCTCATCAACAAATGGTGCTGGGAAATTCTGGATATCCATAACCACACACACACACACACACACACACACAAAATGAAAGATGACCCCATCTCACTCCCTACACAAGAATCAGCCAAAATGACTCAAAGACCATAAAAGCTAGGACCTTAAAACTCCTAGAAGATAATGTAGGAAAACATCTACAAGACCCTGTAGTATGTGAGGGTCTCTTAAACCTTACACCCAAAGCACAAGCAACAACATATATATATATATATATAAATGGGACAGCCTCCAAATTAAACACTGCTGCACCTCAAAGGACTTTGTGAAGAGGGTAAAGAGGCAGCCTACTCAATGGGAAAAAATATTTGGAAATCACACATCCAGCAAGTGTCTCATATCCATGATATATAAAGAGATCCTACAACTCAACAAGAAAAAGACAAATGACCTGAATAAACATTTTTCTAAAGAAGACATAGACATGGTGGAAAAACACATGAAAAAATGTTCACCTTCACTGGCTATTAGAGAAATGCAAATCAAAGCTATGAGATATCATTTCACACCTACTCAAATGGCCAGTGTTAAATGGCGAAAAAACACATGAAAAAATGTGCAACATCCCTGGCTTTTAGGGAAATGCAAATCAAAGCTAAAACGAGATTTCATTTCACACTTACCCGAATGGCCAGTATTAAAAAAAATAAAATAGAAAACTACAAGTGTTGGAGAGGATGTGGAGAGATAAGAATGCTTATTCACTATTGGTGATAATGTAGAATGGTACAGCCACTGTGGAATTCTGTTTGGTGATTCCTAAGCATGTTAGATATAGAGCTACCATGTGATCCAGCAATACCACTACTAAGTATGTACACAGAAGAACTGAGAGCAGTGACACAAACAGACATCTGAGCACTAATGTTCATAGCAATGTTATTCACAATTGCTAAAAGACGGAAACAACCCAGGTGTGATCAACTGACGAATGTTAGATACACACGATAGAATATTATTCAGCTGTAAGAAGAAATAAAGTCCTGAATATATGATATAATGGATGAACTTGGAGGGCTTTCTTTTCTTTTTCTTTTATTTTCCTTTTATTTATTTATTTATTTATTTTTGGAGGACCTTTTGTTGAGTGAAGCAAGCCAGAGACAAATGGTCAAATATCATATGATTTCACTATTGTGAACTAAATATAATGAGCGAACTCATGGAGTTAATAGCTATAATATAAGTTACCAGAGAATGTGGTTAGAGAATGGGAAGTTGAGAATTAATCTGTGCAGAATTGGTAAAAAGCTGTTTGTAAATGTCTGGAAAGGAATAGAAATGGTGAAAGCACATCATAGGATTTGTAATTAGTTGTGCTAACATATGGGTATGATAGTGATTTGCTTTTTACTATTTTTCTCTTTTTTCTTTTTGGTAATAAAAATGCTCTAATATTGATTGAAGTGATGAATGCACAATGCTGTGATTATACCAAATGTCACTGATTGTAAACTTTAGATAAATTCTAAGGCTTATGAATGAAAAAAAATAGGGTGGGTTGTGAGGAAAATACACCAAATATAAGATATAGTCTAGGTTACTAGTGATACTTTGATGATGCTCTTTCATAATTTGTTACAAATGTTTTACAACAATGCAAGGTATTTGTGGTGGAGTGATATATGTGAGCCTTGTATGATGTTATGCTTGTTTGTTTTGTAAGTTCACAACTTTTACAATACACATATTATTTATGTGTGTTCATGCACGAATGATATACTTCAATATTCAATACATTTTTAAAGATTTATTTTTATTTATTTATCCTCCCCCTTGCTGCTTGTGCTTGCTGTGTCCATTTGCTGTGTGTTTTCTGTGTCTGCTTGTCTCACTTTGTTGCATCATTTGCTGTGCCAGTTCCCCGCACCACATGGACTGGCTTGCCTTCACCAGGAGGCCCTAAGAATTGAATCTGGGGCCTCCCATATGGTAGATGGGAGCCCAACCAATTGAGCCACAGCTGCTTCCTGAATTGAGCAACAATTGCTTCCCCAATAAATTTTTAAATGAAAAAAAGAAATATCCAAATCAAAGAGACATGAAGAAAACCATTCCAAGGCACATCTTAATGAAATTTCCTAAAACTAATGATAAAGATAATATTAAAAGCAACTAGAGCAAAGAAGAACACATAAAAGAGCAAAGGTAGAAATGAAAGAAGACCACTTGTTAGAAACAATACAAGCCAGAAGACAGTGGAACAACATCTGTAAAATATTGAAAGGAAAACCTTTCCATGTAGAATTTTAAAATCAGTGAAAATATCTTACAAAAACAAAGGCAAAATAAAGACATTTTCAGACATACAAAGACTGAAAAAATTCATCACTAGTAGATTTGCTCTATATGAAGTATCCAACTGTCTTTTCACATACTGGCCTACTTGTTACTGTGAAGATATTTTGTAAATAGGATTTTATCTACTATTAATCGATTGCAACTACAATCAGCAAAAGGCATTGCCTTCACCAGTGTGGGTAACCCTTTCCAATCAGTTTGAGGTCTTACAATCCAGAAGTAAGGATTTCAGAGGTCAGAATAAGAATTTTTGCCATAACATCAACTTTGGCTCATGGTGAAATTTCCAACCAGCCAGTTTCTCATGGAAATTAAGACTAAGGTTTTCAACATCACCTTAATTGGAATTTCCAGGCTATAGCCTGCCCTATGAAATTCAGTTTTGCTACCCGCCCCCCTCATGATCACATGAGCCAATTCTTTATAATCTTCCCTCTCTCTCTCTCTCTCTCTCTCTCTCTCTCTCTCTCTCTCTCTCTCCTTCTCTCTCTTTCTCCCCCACTCCCTCCCCTCATCTTTCTCTTCATCTTTCTGGTTCTGTTTATCTACAGAAGCCTGACTAATATAGAGATATAGGACAATTTAAAAATGAAAAACAAATAGCAAAATGGTGGATTTAAAGTCAACCATATTAATAATTGCATTAAATGTAGATGGCCTAAACTCCCAATTTAAAGATAGAAAATTGTCATTGGATAAGAAGTTAAAAAGTAAAACCCATCTATATGATGGCTACAAGGATTCCACTATAAATATAAAGACAAAATAAATTAAATACAAAAGGATGCAAAACGTTGTACCACGCTAGAACTAGTCAAAAGAAAGTAGATTTTAAAAGAAAGAATTTTACCAAGGATAAAGATGGTTATTTCCTAATGATAAAACAAACAAATCTTCAAGAGGACATAAGAATTTTTCAATGTTTATGTGCACAGTAAGAGAGTTTTAAAACGCAAGAAGGAAAAATTGAGAGAAATTATAGCAGAAATAAAAAGTCAAATTTTAGTCTCTCTCAATTGATTTTGATAGTAAGTTAAATTTGTACTATTAACCAACAGTCATCTTCCACAACAGGCTTCAGTTATACGGCCCCATGTTTCATCCTCTACCTTCAGTGGGAACTCTACCAAACATTTCAGGAAGAAATGTTATCGATTGTACATAAACTTTTCCAGAAACATGAAGAGGAAGGAATACTTCCCTACTCATTCTATTAGGTCAACAGTACTTGGATATTAAAATCAGGCAAAGACATTACTAGAAAGGAAAACTACAAACCAATTTTCCTCATTAATATGATGCAAAAATTAAAAACAAAATTTCAGCAAATTGAAATTGAGGTATAAAGGGGTATTGGATTTTTCCTTTTTTGAGTAATGAAAATGTTCTAAAATTGACTGAGGTGATGATGACAGCACAACTCTATGATGAAAATGAGAGCCATTGAGTGTATACTTTGAATGAATTGTATAAATCATAGGACTGTAAAACACAGGGAATCCAGTGGAGGAACATGGACCCGGGTTAGAAGAGATATGAGAACATTCTCTCATGGACTACAACAAATACATAATACTAATACAGTCTTAATAATCTGGTGGGTTGGGGGAAAAATACACCAAATGTAAAACATATAGTTAGCAGCAATATTTTGACAATGTTGTAACAAATATTTCACAACAATGCAAGGTGTTAGTATTGAGGTTGTGTATGGGGGACCTGTAGGATGATATGCATGTTTGTTTTGTAAGTTCCCAAACTTTTACTATATACTTATTATTTATATATGTTCATGTATGAATGATATACTTTGTTAAAATTTTATAAATGAAAAAAAAACACTTCAATCAATAGAATTCACTAAACTAACAGACCAATATTCAAAAAATGAATATTTTAGGAGATCCAGAGAAGACATTTGATAAAAACCAAAACCTATTCCTGATAAAAATGCTCATCAAATAGGAATAGAAAGGGAATTTCATAATCTGAAATGTGATTTGCACATATTTCCTCCTTGTCTATGACTTGGTTTTTCATTCTCATAAGAGTGTCTTTTGAAAACCATACATTCTTAATTTTGCTTAAGTCCAATTAATCATTTTTCTCTTATGCTTTTGGTGTTGTATCTAAGAAATCTTGATCTAACCCAAAATCACAGAGATTTTATCTTATTGTTTTATACATTCACATTTAAGTTTATGATCTTTTTTGAATTAATTTGTGCTTGTGGTATGAAGTATGAATTGAAGTTCTTTTTTTTTTTTAAATCATAGTAATACTCAATTGTTCTAGCACCATTTGTTGAAAACATTCTTTCTCCATGATGTAACCTTGTACCTTTGTGGAAAATAAATTGATTGTACATGTATAGGTTTATTTTGGTACTCTCTGTTCTTTTCCATTTGTCCAAATGTCCATAAATACCCAAATGCCACAGTCTTGATTATTGTAGCTTTATAATAAGTCTTGACATCAGAAAGTGTATATCCTCTAAATTTGTTCTTTCCCAACTTGTCTTAGTGTGTCTAGATTCTTTTTAATGCCACATGGATTTTTGAATCCGCTTGTCAGTTACTACAAAAAAGGCTGGTGGAATTTTGATTGGGATTCTGTAAATCTATAAACCAATTTGCAGAGAATTAATGCATTAATAATATTAAGTATTTTGCTCTATGAACATGGTATATGTCTCCATTTATTTAGGTCTACTTTGATTTTTTCTCAGCAATGTTTAGTTTTCAGTGTACAGGTTTCTCACATCTTTTGTTAGTTTTCCCCTAAGTATTTTATGTTTTTTTGATGCTATTGTAAATGGTAGTAGTTTGTAAATTTACTTTTCCAACTATTTGTTGCTAAGCTACAGAAACACAATTGATTTTGTATGTCTTGCCTTTGGTAACCTTACTGAACTCACCTATTAGTTCTTATGTGGTTTTGTTTGTTGTTTGTTTGTTGGTTTATTTTAGATTCCATAGGATTTCTATATCAGCATTCAAGCTGCCAGCAGCATATTTCCTTTTCCTTCTTCCTTTTCAATGTAGATGCATTGTACTTCTTAGACTTGTATATTGCATGGACTAGAAATTTCAGTACAAAGTTGAATGGAAAAGGTGAGATGGACATCTTTGCCTTATTCTTGATCTTAGTGGGAAATCATGAAGTTGTTCACTATTGTGTGTCATGTTGAAGGATAATGTTAGCTGCAGGATTTTTATAGATGCTGTTTGTCAGATTATGAAATTCCCTTTCTATTCCTATTTGATGAGCATTTTTATCAGGAATAGGTTTTGGTTTTTATCAAATGTCTTCTCTGGATCTCCTAAAATATTCATTTTTTGAATATTGGTCTGTTAGTTTAGTGAATTCTATTGATTGAAGTGTTTTTTTTTCATTTATAAAATTTTAACAAAGTATATCATTCATACATGAACATATATAAATAATAAGTATATAGTAAAAGTTTGGGAACTTACAAAACAAACATGCATATCATCCTACAGGTCCCCCATACACAACCTCAATACTAACACCTTGCATTGTTGTGAAATATTTGTTACAACATTGTCAAAATATTGCTGCTAACTATATGTTTTACATTTGGTGTATTTTTCCCCCAACCCACCAGATTATTAAGACTGTATTAGTATTATGTATTTGTTGTAGTCCATGAGAGAATGTTCTCATATCTCTTCTAACCCGGGTCCATGTTCCTCCACTGGATTCCCTGTGTTTTACAGTCCTATGATTTATACAATTCATTCAAAGTATACACTCAATGGCTCTCATTTTCATCATAGAGTTGTGCTGTCATCATCACCTCAGTCAATTTTAGAACATTTTCATTACTCAAAAAAGGAAAAATCCAATACCCCTTTATACCTCAATTTCAATTTGCTGAAATTTTGTTTTTAATTTTTGCATCATATTAATGAGGAAAATTGGTTTGTAGTTTTCCTTTCTAGTAATGTCTTTGCCTGATTTTAATATCCAAGTACTGTTGACCTAATAGAATGAGTAGGGAAGTATTCCTTCCTCTTCATGTTTCTGGAAAAGTTTATGTACAATCGATAACATTTCTTCCTGAAATGTTTGGTAGAGTTCCCACTGAAGGTAGAGGATGAAACATGGGGCCGTATAACTGAAGCCTGTTGTGGAAGATGACTGTTGGTTAATAGTACAAATTTAACTTACTATCAAAATCAATTGAGAGAGACTAAAATTTGACTTTTTATTTCTGCTATAATTTCTCTCAATTTTTCCTTCTTGCGTTTTAAAACTCTCTTACTGTGCACATAAACATTGAAAAATTCTTATGTCCTCTTGAAGATTTGTTTGTTTTATCATTAGGAAATAACCATCTTTATCCTTGGTAAAATTCTTTCTTTTAAAATCTACTTTCTTTTGACTAGTTCTAGCGTGGTACAACGTTTTGCATCCTTTTGTATTTAATTTATTTTGTCTTTATATTTATAGTGGAATCCTTGTAGCCATCATATAGATGGGTTTTACTTTTTAACTTCTTATCCAATGACAATTTTCTATCTTTAAATTGGGAGTTTAGGCCATCTACATTTAATGCAATTATTAATATGGTTGACTTTAAATCCACCATTTTGCTATTTGTTTTTCATTTTTAAATTGTCCTATATCTCTATATTAGTCAGGCTTCTGTAGATAAACAGAACCAGAAAGATGAAGAGAAAGATGAGGGGAGGGAGTGGGGGAGAAAGAGAGAGAAGGAGAGAGAGAGAGAGAGAGAGAGAGAGAGAGAGAGAGAGAGAGAGAGGGAAGATTATAAAGAATTGGCTCATGTGATCATGAGGGGGGCGGGTAGCAAAACTGAATTTCATAGGGCAGGCTATAGCCTGGAAATTCCAATTAAGGTGATGTTGAAAACCTTAGTCTTAATTTCCATGAGAAACTGGCTGGTTGGAAATTTCACCATGAGCCAAAGTTGATGTTATGGCAAAAATTCTTATTCTGACCTCTGAAATCCTTACTTCTGGATTGTAAGACCTCAAACTGATTGGAAAGGGTTACCCACACTGGTGAAGGCAATGCCTTTTGCTGATTGTAGTTGCAATCGATTAATAGTAGATAAAATCCTATTTACAAAATATCTTCACAGTAACAAGTAGGCCAGTATGTGAAAAGACAGTTGGATACTTCATATAGAGCAAATCTACTAGTGATGAATTTTTTCAGTCTTTGTATGTCTGAAAATGTCTTTATTTTGCCTTTGTTTTTGTAAGATATTTTCACTGATTTTAAAATTCTACATGGAAAGGTTTTCCTTTCAATATTTTACAGATGTTGTTCCACTGTCTTCTGGCTTGTATTGTTTCTAACAAGTGGTCTTCTTTCATTTCTACCTTTGCTCTTTTATGTGTTCTTCTTTGCTCTAGTTGCTTTTAATATTATCTTTATCATTAGTTTTAGGAAATTTCATTAAGATGTGCCTTGGAATGGTTTTCTTCATGTCTCTTTGATTTGGATATTTCTTTTTTTCATTTAAAAATTTATTGGGGAAGCAATTGTTGCTCAATTCAGGAAGCAGCTGTGGCTCAATTGGTTGGGCTCCCATCTACCATATGGGAGGCCCCAGATTCAATTCTTAGGGCCTCCTGGTGAAGGCAAGCCAGTCCATGTGGTGCGGGGAACTGGCACAGCAAATGATGCAACAAAGTGAGACAAGCAGACACAGAAAACACACAGCAAATGGACACAGCAAGCACAAGCAGCAAGGGGGAGGATAAATAAATAAAAATAAATCTTTAAAAATGTATTGAATATTGAAGTATATCATTCGTGCATGAACACACATAAATAATATGTGTATTGTAAAAGTTGTGAACTTACAAAACAAACAAGCATAACATCATACAAGGCTCACATATATCACTCCACCACAAATACCTTGCATTGTTGTAAAACATTTGTAACAAATTATGAAAGAGCATCATCAAAGTATCACTAGTAACCTAGACTATATCTTATATTTGGTGTATTTTCCTCACAACCCACCCTATTTTTTTTCATTCATAAGCCTTAGAATTTATCTAAAGTTTACAATCAGTGACATTTGGTATAATCACAGCATTGTGCATTCATCACTTCAATCAATATTAGAGCATTTTTATTACCAAAAAGAAAAAAGAGAAAAATAGTAAAAAGCAAATCACTATC
Source organism: Chaetophractus vellerosus (assembly GCA_004027955.1). Classification (NCBI taxonomy): domain Eukaryota; kingdom Metazoa; phylum Chordata; class Mammalia; order Cingulata; family Chlamyphoridae; genus Chaetophractus; species Chaetophractus vellerosus. The sequence goes on along the minus strand of PVKH010000015.1, from coordinate 29,528 downwards.
ATACCCATATGTTAGCACAACTAATTACAAATCCTATGATGTGCTTTCACCATTTCTATTCCTTTCCAGACATTTACAAACAGCTTTTTACCAATTCTGCACAGATTAATTCTCAACTTCCCATTCTCTAACCACATTCTCTGGTAACTTATATTATAGCTATTAACTCCATGAGTTCGCTCATTATATTTAGTTCACAATAGTGAAATCATATGATATTTGACCATTTGTCTCTGGCTTGCTTCACTCAACAAAAGGTCCTCCAAAAATAAATAAATAAATAAATAAAAGGAAAATAAAAGAAAAAGAAAAGAAAGCCCTCCAAGTTCATCCATTATATCATATATTCAGGACTTTATTTCTTCTTACAGCTGAATAATATTCTATCGTGTGTATCTAACATTCGTCAGTTGATCACACCTGGGTTGTTTCCGTCTTTTAGCAATTGTGAATAACATTGCTATGAACATTAGTGCTCAGATGTCTGTTTGTGTCACTGCTCTCAGTTCTTCTGTGTACATACTTAGTAGTGGTATTGCTGGATCACATGGTAGCTCTATATCTAACATGCTTAGGAATCACCAAACAGAATTCCACAGTGGCTGTACCATTCTACATTATCACCAATAGTGAATAAGCATTCTTATCTCTCCACATCCTCTCCAACACTTGTAGTTTTCTATTTTATTTTTTTTAATACTGGCCATTCGGGTAAGTGTGAAATGAAATCTCGTTTTAGCTTTGATTTGCATTTCCCTAAAAGCCAGGGATGTTGCACATTTTTTCATGTGTTTTTTCGCCATTTAACACTGGCCATTTGAGTAGGTGTGAAATGATATCTCATAGCTTTGATTTGCATTTCTCTAATAGCCAGTGAAGGTGAACATTTTTTCATGTGTTTTTCCACCATGTCTATGTCTTCTTTAGAAAAATGTTTATTCAGGTCATTTGTCTTTTTCTTGTTGAGTTGTAGGATCTCTTTATATATCATGGATATGAGACACTTGCTGGATGTGTGATTTCCAAATATTTTTTCCCATTGAGTAGGCTGCCTCTTTACCCTCTTCACAAAGTCCTTTGAGGTGCAGCAGTGTTTAATTTGGAGGCTGTCCCATTTATATATATATATATATATGTTGTTGCTTGTGCTTTGGGTGTAAGGTTTAAGAGACCCTCACATACTACAGGGTCTTGTAGATGTTTTCCTACATTATCTTCTAGGAGTTTTAAGGTCCTAGCTTTTATGGTCTTTGAGTCATTTTGGCTGATTCTTGTGTAGGGAGTGAGATGGGGTCATCTTTCATTTTGTGTGTGTGTGTGTGTGTGTGTGTGTGGTTATGGATATCCAGAATTTCCCAGCACCATTTGTTGATGAGACTGTTCTGTCCCAGAGAATTAGAATTGGTAGATGTGTCAAAAATCAGTTGACCATAATGGTAAGGGTCTATTTCCAAACTCTCAATTAAATTCCATTGATCAATGTGTCTTATCTTTATGTCAATACCATGATTTTTTTTAAAGATTTTTTAAATTTATTACATATCCCCCCCTTTCTACTTGTTCTTGCTGTGTTCATTGTTGCATTCTTCTGTGTCTGCTTGTCCCTCCCCCTGGTGCGGTGACCTGCCGAGTCAGCTCACTGCACAGCGGCCTGCCTGCTCGTGGGGGCTTGCCCTGCCCGCAGTGGCTTTGCCCTGCCCGTGGCAGCTTTGCCCTTCTCAAGGTGGTCTGCCCGCTCGAGGAGGCCCCAGGAACAGAACCCGGGGCCTCCTATGTGGTAAACCGGCGCCCTACCAACTGGGCTACAGCCAGCCCCCAATACCATGATGTTTTGACCACTGAGTTTTACAATACACTTCCAGATCAGGACATGTGAATCCTCTGACTTCAATCTTCTTTTTTAGGATGCTTTCTCACCATTTGGAACCCATCCCTTCCAAATAAGTTTGATAATTGACTTTTCTATTTCTGCAAAGTAGTCTGTTGAAATTTTGATTGGTATTGCATTGAATCCAAAAATCAGTTTGGGTAGAATTGATAGTCCTCTAGTCCATGAACACAGAATGTCCTAACATTTGTATCTGACTCCATTGGTTTCTATTAGCAGTGTTTTTAGTTTTCTGAATACAGACCCTTTACATTCCTGGTTAAATTAATTCCTAGATATTTGAGTCTTTTTACTGCTATTGCAAATGGAATTTTTTTCCATTTTCTCAGCTTGCTCATTACTAGTGTATAGCAACATTACTGATTTTTGCATGCTAATCTTTTATCTTGCCACTTTACTTAAATCATTTATTAGCTCTAATAACTTTGTTGTACATATTTTGGAATGTTCTTAATATAGGATCATGTCATCTGTGAATAGTGAGAGCTTTACTTCCTATTTTCCAATTTGGATGTCTTTTAATTCTTTTTTTACCTAATTGCTGTAGCACAATGTTGAGTAACAGTGGTGATGGTGGACATCCTTGCCTTTTTCCTGATGTTAGAGGGAAAGCTTTCAACCTTTCTCCATTGAGTATGATGTTGGTTGTAGGATTTTCATATATGCCCTTTATTATGTTGAGGAACTTTCCTTCTGTACCTATATTTTGAAGTGTTTTTTATCAAGAAAAGATGTTGGATTTTATAAAATGCATTTTCTGCATTAATTGAGATGATCATGTTTTATTTTTCCTCCAATTTGTTAAAGTGGTGTATTCTGTTAATTGATTTTTTAAAAATGTTGAACCACCTTTGCATACTGGAAATAAAACCCACTTAATCATGGTGTATAATCTTTTAATATGCTATTGGATTGGATTTGCAAGTATTTTGTTGAGAATTTTTGCATCATGTTCATTAGAGAGATTGGTCTGTAATTTTCTTGTAGTATTTTTTTTTCTGGCTTTGGTATTAGGGTGAGGTTGGCTTCATAAAATGTGTTGGGTAATCATCCATTCTTTTCAATTTTTGGAAAATTTTAAACAAGATTGGTATTAATGCTTCTTGAAATGTTTGGTAGAATTCACCTATGAAGCCATCTGGTCCTGAACTTTTCTTTGTTGGAAGATTTTTTTATTCAATTTATTTATTTGTGATTAGTTTTTTGAGTTCTTGTATTTCTTCTAGAGTCAATGTAGGTTGTTTGTTCATTTCTAGGAATTTGTCCATTTCATCTAGGTTGTCTAATTTGTTGGCATACAATTTCTCTTAATATCCTTTTAGGATATTTTTTATTTCTATGGGGTCAGTCATACTGTGTCCCCATTCATTCCTGATTTTATTTATTTGCATATTCTCTCTTTTTTTCTTTGTTAGTTTAGGTAAAAGTTTGTAGATTTTATTGATCTTCTCAAAGAACTACCTTTTGGTTTTGTTGACTTTCTCTTTTTTTGTTCTCCAATTAATTTATTTCTGCTCTAATCTTTGTTATTTATTTCTTTCTGCTTCCTTTGAGATTAGCTTGCTGTTTTTTCTAGTTTCTCCAGGTGTTCAGTTAGGTCTTTGATTTTAGGTATTTCTTCTTCTTTAATATAGGTGTTTAGGGCTATAAATTTCCTTCTCAGCACTGCCTTCGTTGTATCCCGTAAGTTTTGATAAGTTGTTTTCTCATTTTCATTCATCTCAAGATATCTACTAATTTCTCTTGCAATTTCTTCTTTGACCCACTGATTGTTTAGGAATATATTGTTTAGCCTCCATATATTTGTGAATTTTCCCCCTTTCTGCATATTATTGATTTCCAGCTTCATTCCATTTTAAGAGAAGGTGCTTTGTATAATTTCAGCCTTCTTAAATTTATTGAAAGCTGTTTTGTGGTGCAACATGTGTTCTATCCTGGTGAAAGATCCACGAGAACTTGAGAAGAATGTTTAATCTGCTGATTTGGGGTGCAATGTTCTGTATATGTCTGTCAGGTCCAGCTCTTTTATTACATATTTCAAGTTCTCTGTTTCCTTGTTGATCTTCTGTCTAGTTGTTCTACATATTAATGTGAGTGGCATATGTTGAAGTCTCCAAATGTTATTGTAGATAAGTCAATTTCTCCTTTCAGTTTTGCCAGAGTTTGCCTCATGTGTTTTAGGGCACCCTGTTTAGGTGCATAGATGTTTATGACTCTCATGCCTTCCTGGTGGATTGTACCTTTATATTAATATATAATGGCCTTCTATAGCTCATCACTTTTTGCATTTTAAGTCTGTTTTTTTCGGTCACCAGTATAGCTACCCCTGCTCTCTTTTGGTTACTCTTTGCGTGAAACATATTTTTCCAATCTTTCACATTCAGTCTATTTAAATCCTTTGGTCTAAAGAGAGTCTCCTGCAGACAGCATATGGATGGCTCGTGTTTTCTTATCCACTCTGTCAGCCTATTTATTTTGATGGGGAGTATAGTCCGTTAACATTCACTGTTATTGCTATAAAGGCAGTACTTACTTCAACTATTTTATTCTCTGGCTTTCATATGTAATATCTTATTTTTGTCTATGTTTTTGCCCTTTTGGTTACCCTTTTTAGTAGTCTTCACTCCTACACTCTTTATGTCATACCACTGCTTTCTCACTTCCATGGTTTCTGAAGAGAAATCCACACTAAGTCTCATTTGACATCTCTTGTATTTGATGGTTCACTTCTCCTTTGCTGCTTTCAGAATTTTCTCTTTATCTTTGGCATTTGGCATTCTGAATATTATGTGTCTTGGGGTAGATCTATTTGGATTTATCCTAATTGAAGTGCCCTGTGCTTCCTGGATACATATATCCATGTCTTTCATGATATTTGGGAAATTTTCAGCCATTACTTCCTTAAATACTCTTTCTGCCCCCTTTCTCTTCTCTTCTCCTTCTTGAACTCCCATAACACATATATTCTCATGCTTCATGCTACCATTCAACTCCCTCATCCTCTTTTCAATTTTTCCCATTCTTTTCTCTCTGTTCTTCTTTCTTTTCCATTTCAGCTGTTCTTCCTTCTACATCACTGATTCTTTCTTCCATGATTTCCAATCTGCTGTTGTATGCCTCTGTTGTATTTTTAATCTCACTTATTGTATCTTTCATTCCCATAAGCTCTGTTCTTTTTCTATCCAAGGTTTCAAATTTTTCTTTGTGTTCACCCAGGGTCTTCTTAATGCCTTTTATTTCTTTAGCCATGTCCCTCAACTCCATGATTTGATTTAGGAGATTTGTATGAAGCTCATTAATTTTTTCAAGTCCTGTGTCCCATCCGGAGCTTTGATTTGTTCCTTTGCCTGAGTCATAACTTACTTTTTCTTAGTATGGATTGTAATTTTTTTGCTGATGTCTAGGCATCTAATTATGATGCTGAGTTTATTTTAATGTTCAGTTTCTCTCTCTTGCCTAGAGATTTACTGTTAAGTAGCTATGTGCCAATATTTAGGATTCCCCATGTTTAACTGCTCAAACCAGGCATAAGGACCTAGTAATGGGGTACAGGCCAGTTTCTAAGGGCCTTGGAATGGGGGACAGTAAAGGCATCTTATTGCTTCTTTTGTTTATTTATTATTGTTTCTCCCTTCTTTCCGTGCACTTTTCTGGTCTGCTAGCAGATGTTGTTCATTGACAAACTTCTCAGCTTCGACCCCAGATGCTAGGAGTTAATGGATTCATTGTGACCCCATCCTGGTAGGTGGTGCAAAAACAATGTTCTCAGGGCAGGCCAAGACTTGCAAACAAACTTTCTCAAAAGGTGTTCTCCTGTCTTGGCTACCTGCACCCTCCCTCCCTCTGCCTTCTCAGCAAATTGCCCATGGCAGTAGGGAAAGAGGGTGCAGCTCCCTGATGGCTCTTAGGGCAAACAATATTGCAGTCCCACCTGGCCTGTAAGTATATGACACCTCCAACACAGCAGACTCACTTTGCTGGCCAAAATCTGAACTTGCTGTCATCTGTGTCCCTCCCTTTCCCCTTTCTTGAGGAAAAGGACCCCTACAACCCCCTCAGCCTGCAGCTGTGGCAGTCCACAGCCCCAGCAGTCTGCAGAATGCTGTTTGCTCCAAGGGTGGTGGAATGGGGTCCAGCAGCTGCTGCTGCAGCTTTACTCATGGTATCTTTCCAGCCAGCTGACACTCCTTTCCCTTGCCCCTCTCTCTTCTGGGTGGTGTCTCAACTTCCCCTGGTACCTAAGCCCCAAAGCAGCCCTCCAGACAGTTTTTACCTGACCTCTAACTATTTTTTTCTGGGAAAGAAGTGATCCCTCTGCCTCTCTAATCCTCTATCTTCCCAGAAGTCCTGGATCTTCCTTATATCTTCCATGTCTCTACTTAACCTGTTTAATCTTTCCTCTAACTTCTTGAACATATGGAATACCATGATCATAACTGTTTAAATATCTGTTGCCTAATGTTCAATGTCTTAAAAACTGTTGCTTCATATATATTTGTCTGGTTTTTTGTTGTAGTTGTTTCAGGAAAGAGAGTAAATCTAGTTCATTCATGGGAAATCCCTGCTTTTCCTTCTTCTTTATAAAGGATTGTTGCTTCCAGTGTTTGGAGGCTCATATAAGGTGACTTTTGAGCAAAGACATGTTCCAGACAGAGAGAACAGCTAGTGAAAGACCCTGAAGGGGGAGTGTGTCTGGCATTTTGAATAACATTCAGGAGGTCAGAGTGCCCAAGTGGAGTGAACAAAGGGAGAAAAGTAGAAGATGAATCAGAGAAGTATAGAACTTGGTATGCCTTTGAAGGAACTTTGGGGATTTTTGAGGGAGGATGTATTATTTTCCTAAGGCTGCCATAACAAATTACCACAAACTGGGTGGCTTAAAACAGCAGAGATTTATCCTTTTACATTTCTGGAGTCTAGAAGTCTGAAATCAAAGTGTCAGCAAGGCTGTGCTCCCTTTGAAGCCTGTAGGGGAGAAACCTTCTTTGTCTCTTCCATCTTCTGGTGGTTGCCAGCAATCCTTGGCTGTACATTGGCTTCCAGCCCCATCACTCCACTCCATGCTTTTGTCACCATATGGTGTTCTCCCTGTGAGTCTCTGTGTTCAAATTTCCCTCTTCTTATAAGGATACTGATCTTTGGATTGGGGAACCATCCTAATTCATATGACTTCATCTTAACTTGGTTGTCTCTTCAAAGGCCCTATTTCCAAAGAAGATCACATTCACAGGTATTGGGGATTAGGACTTAAACATATCTTTTTAAGGGGCAAATTAAACCCACGACAGAAAGTGTATAGGGTTTGAGCAGAGTGTGACATTATGGGACATATTTTCAGACATAATGAATTAAAGTAATTGCACTGTTAGTTGAGGATTTGAATTGGGGTGGGAAAAAATCCTCCCATTGATTAAATTTCTATAGAATTCCCAATTTTCTAGACATTTAAAAATTCATCTATTTACTCATTCATTAAATAATATTTGAACACCTGCTTGTTCCTGGGATTCCTACAGGGAAAATACATCTATAGCTCTGGCCTCATAGAACTTTCATTCTAATGGGTATATAGAAAACAAATAGTTACCCAATTAATGCCTTAACAACAGTTGTCAAAAGTGCTACAGAGGAGATGGAAGGTATTCTGAGAGCATATAATGGGGTATTTGATCTAGCTGGTAGAAAGTTGGAGTGTGGGTTCTTGGAGGGAGAAGCACCTCACTTCTGTTTAAGGGTTGAATTGGAGTGATATTCTGTAAGAAGGAGGCATGAGAAAGAATTTCAAACAGCTACAGCCACTGACCAGTTGCATAAATGAGGGCTGCAATTTTTTTTATGAATGTGGGTGTATATGATTTCATATATATATATTAAGAAAATGTCTTTTGTTTTTTCCCTTTCTTATCCCTTATATAATATAAATTGTATGAACTCTATATCTTCATGTTTAAGTTGCTGGATATCCAGGAGCACAGTGAATATCATCCAAGAGCTTGCATCCTCTACTGGGGAAAGGCTTAGTGTGTTTTTGGTTGTACACAGCGTAGTTGTATCATGTTAGGCAGCATTAGGCTTCATTATTGTCTTTATTTGGAGATTAAGTGGGGTTTAAGGAATATGTGGATGCTAAATTGGCAAGGATGACACAGATGCTAAGTTGATGTGATGGTTAATTTTACGTGTCAACCTAGTTACATTATGGTGTCCAGTTGTTTGGTCAAACACTGACCTAGGTATTGCTGTGGAGGTATATTGTAGATGGGATTAGCAACTACAATTAGGTGACTTTAAATTAAGGAGATTGCTCTCAATAATATGGATGGTTCTCACCCAATCAGATGGAGGCTTTAAGAGCAAAGAACTGAGGTTCCAGGAAGAAGAATTTCCGCTTCCAGAATTTCTGCTACCTCTCTCTGAGTTTCCAGCCTGTTGGCCTCCACTACAGATTTCAGACTCCACACTATATCATAAGAACAATGAGAAACCAGGGAAAGATTTTTAAGCAGAGCAGCTGTGATCAGATTTTCATTTGAATAAATCACTCTGGTGACAGAGTGGACAGTGGATAGAGGAAGCAAGGAAACAACAAGGGGATTCCTTTAGCAGATTGCTGCCTAATTAAGGAGAGACAGTGTCACTTTGAACCCGGGTTGTTCCAGTGGAAGTAGTTGAAGAAAGTGAAGTCATTAATGGAGCTTACGGTCTATTAGCTTAATGGAGCTACTCTCACATTCTGTCCATCAGGTTATGGGGGAGATGGGGCTTATTGGGTTTTTCTTCCCTTCCCCTTTGCCTTCGCCTTCGCCTTCCCCTTCCCCTTTGCCTTGCCTTGCCTTTTTTTCCTTTTTCATAGTTAAACACCTTGGATTGAGTTTTAATTTTACTAACCAACTTACACATGGTTAGTGTATTAAATTAGAAAAAATAAATAAATAAAATAAAATCATGTAAAATTCCATCAAACAATGATAATAATATTTTACATATACCCAACATTTTTCTAAGCATTGCATATGATTAGTTACATTTAAAGTCCATTTATCTGGCTTTTACCCAGCAATTTTTTTTTGGATTTCATTGCCATTTTCTTGAAGTATAATACACATATTACAGAACATTTTAAATGAAATATTTTTAGAATTTCTATAACACCTTTTAATTTTAGTTCTTACTTACCCAAAACAGAAAACAAACAAACAAACGAACAAAAAACAATGAGAATTGATCTCTCGTGTTTGCTTGGCAACAGTTGCAAACTGGAACTCAAAGAATCCTAATACTTCCACTTTAATATTTTTTAAAAATAAACATTTTTAAAGATACTTAGATTACATAAATGTTACATAAAAAATATAGGGATTCCCATATGCCCTACTCCCCATACCTCCCACATTTTCCCACATAAACAACATCTTTCATTAGTGTGGTACATTCACTGCAATTGATAAATGCATTTTGGGGCATTGCCACTGAATATGGATTATAGTTCACATTGTAGTTTACACTCTCTCCCACACAATTCTGTAGGGTATGGGAAGATATAGAATGGCCTGTATCTGTCATTGCAATGTCGTTCAGGATGATTCCCAAGTCCTGAAAATGCCCCCATATTATACCTGTTTTCCTCTCTCCCTGCCCTCAGAGCCTCCAGTGGCTACTGCCTCCATATCAGTGTTGTAATTTCTTCCATTGCTAGAATCAAAATAAGTCTATAGTAGCACTTTAACATTTTATTGTAAAATAATTTAAACTTGCAGATAATTTGAAAAATAATGCACAGCTCTCCTTATCCTTTACCCAAAATCATCACCAATTTTTAATATTTTTCCATGTTTTATCATTTTCTCCTGGCTTGCTCGTTCTTCTTTCTCTCTATGTGTGTGTATAATATATAATATATAAAATACACGGATATTTTCATTCATTCATACATCATCATATAAATATATATACACACCATAATATACATACACATACACACACACAATATATACCTATAAAATTAATTTTTCTGAGCTATTTGGAAATACGTTGCCTATGTCGTGTCCCTTTACCCCTTAATACTTCACTGTGCATTTCCATAGGAAAAGAATATTCTGTTATATAACCAGAGGGTAGTTATCAAACTCAAGAAATTAACATTGATATAAGACATTTATTTAATCTTCAGCCCATAGTTCACTTTTTTTAGAGACCCACTCATGTCCTTTATAACATCTTTTCTCCTTTAACCCTGGATTCAGTTCAGGACCACATGTTGCATTTAGTTGTCATGTCTCTTTAGTTTTCTTTTATCTAGAATATGCTTTTTTTTTTCCTTTTATTACATTGACATTTTGAGAATGCAGATCAGTTGCTTTATAAAGTGGCTCTTAAAATGGGTTTGCCCGGCCATGAAAAATTTTTTAACAAGTCAATTATATTGATACATATTAATAAAGCACAAATCCAAAGTGTACAATTAATGGTATTCTGTGTAATCACATATTTGTTCTTTCATTGCTTCAATCATTCTTAGATCACTTTCATTATTCCAATAATAATAATAATAAAAGACAAACAAACAAAAATCATCACCTCTCAATCTCTCTATGCTTCACCTGTCATATGTAGCTGCTATTCTTTTTCCTTCTTTCTAGTATATTTATATTTATATTTTGTAAAAACAGTCTTATATATGCAATATATCCTATAATCGTGTTTTACACAAGGTTTTATTATCTTATAAAGTCCCATGTTACAGTTTTTAGCTTTCTTTCTGATAATATACATGACTTTAGACCTTCCATTTCAACCACTGTCATAACCATATAAAAGCTCTGTGAGTTACAAACACCATGATATGCTTTCATCATTTCTATTCAGTTCCAAAGATTTACAAACAACCTTTTTACCAATATTGCACAGATTAACCCTCAGCTTTCTATTCTCTATCCTTTTTCTATTTTCTGGTGACCTGTATTCTAATTATTAACTCCATGAGTTTACACAATACATTTAGTTCATAATAGTGCAATCATATAGTATTTGTCCTTTTGTGTCTGGTTTGCTTCATTCATCATAATGTCTTCCAGGTTCTTCTAGGTTGTCATATGTTTCATGACTTCAATTCTTCTTATGGCTGGATAATATTCCATTGTGTGTATACCCCACAATTTGTTTATCTATTCATCAGTTGATGAAATTTTGGCAGTCATGAAAAATGCTGCTACGAACATCGGTGTGCAGATGTCTGTTTGTGTCACTGCTCTCAGTTCTTTGGGGTATATACCTAGTAATAGTATTGCCAGGTCACAAGGCAAGTCCATACTCAACTTCCTTAGGAACTGCCAAACAGTCCTCCACAGAAGCTGTACCATTCTACACTCCCAACAGTGAATAAGTGTCCCTATCTCTCCACACCCTCTCCAACACTTAGTTTTCCCACTTGTTAATAGTATCCAGTCTAATAAGTTTGAAATGATATACCATTGTAGTTTAGGTCTGCATTTCCCTAATCGCTAGTGATGTTGAACATTTTTTCATGTGTTTCTTTGCTATTTGTATTTCTTCTTTGGACAATTGTCATTTCAAGTTTTTTGCCCACTTTTTAATTGGTTCATTAGTCTTTTAATTGTTGAATTTTATGGTCTCTTTGTATATCATGGATACTAAACCCTTATTGGATATGTGATTGCCAAATATTTTCTCTCATTGAATAGGTTGCCTTTTCACCATTTTGACAAAGTCCTTTGAGGTGCAAAAGTGTTTAATTTTGAGGAGGTCCCATTTATCAATTTTTTATTTTGTTCCTTGTGCTTTGGGTGTAAGGTTTAAGCAACTACCACCTACCATAAGATCTTGAAGATGTTTTCCTACATTTTCTTCTAGGAGTTTTATGGTTGTCGCTTTTATATTTAGGTCCGTGATGATTTTGAGTTAATTTTTGTATATGGTATGAGATAGGGGTCTTCTTTCTTTTGGATGTGGACATACAGATCTCCCAGCACCATTTGTTGCATAGACTGTTCTGACCCAACTGGGAGGCCTTGACCACCTTGTCAAAAATCCCTTGACTGTAAATGTGAAGGTCTATTTCTGAGTTCTCAATTCAGTTCCATTGTTCAATGTGTCTGTCTTTATGTCAGTACCACTATAGCTAAGTAATATGTTTTAAAGTCAGGAAGTAAGAGTCCTCAAACTTCGTTCTTCTTTTTAAAGAACTTTTTGGCTATTCAGGGCCTCTTACCCTTCCAAATAAATTTGATAATTGGTTTTTCCATTTCTGCAAAAAAGGCTGTTGGGATTTTTATTGGGATTGAGTTGAATCTGTAAATCAGTTTGGGTAGAATGGACACCTTAACCATATTTAGTCTTCCAATCCATGAACATGGAATGTCCTTCCATTTATTTGAGTCTTCTTCTCTTTCTTTTAGCAACGTTTTGTAGTTTTCTGAATACAGATCCTTTATGTCTGTGGTTAAGTTTATTCCTAAATAGTTGATCGTTTTAGTTGCTATTATAAATGGAATTCTTTTCTGATTTCCCTTCAGATTCCACATCAGTTGTACATAGAAATCCTTTGATTTTTGCTTATTAATCTTGTATCTTGCCACTTTGCTGAACTTGTCTATTAGTTCTAGTAGTTTTTGTAGATTTTCCAGGATTTTCTAGATATAGGATATCATCAGTGAATAGTGAAAGTTTAACTTCTTCCTTTTCTATTTGGGTGTTTTTTATTTCTTTATCTAGCCTAATTGCTCTAGTTAGAACTTCTAGCACAATATTGAATAACAATGGTGACAGTGGGCATCCTTGTCTTGTTCCTGATCTCAGTGGAAGGCTTTCACCATTGAGTACAATGTTAGCTGTAGGTTTTTCATATATGCACTTTACCCAATTGCAAAAGCTTCCTTCTATTCCTATCTTTTGGAGTGTTTTTATCAAGAAAGGGTGCTGTGTTTTGTCAAATGCATTTTCTGCATCAATTGTGAAGATCATGTGGCTTTTCTTCTTGAGTTTCTCAATGTGGTTTATTATACTAATGATTTTCTTGTTTTGAACCACCCTTGCATATCTGGGATAAAACCCGCTTGATCATGGTGTATAATTCTTTTAATGTGGTTTTGGATTCTGTTTGCAAGTATTATGTTGAGAATTTTTGCATCTATATTCATTATAGGTATTGGTCTGGAATTTTCTTTCTTTTTTTTGTGTGGTATCTTTACCTGCTTTTGGTATTAGGGTGATACTGGCTTCATAGAATGGGTTTGGTAGCATTCATTCCTGTTCAGTTTTTTGGAAGAGCTTGAGCAAGATTGTTATAAGATTGTTTTTGAATGATTGGTAGAATTTACCTGTAAAGCCATCTTGTCCCAGGCTTTTCATCTTTGGGATGTTTTTGATGACTGTTTCAATCTTTTCACTTGTCATTGGTTTGTTGGGGTCTTCTATTTCTTCCAGGATCAGTGAAGGTGGTTCGTGTGTTTCTAGGAATCTGTCCATCTCCTCTACATTGTATAGGTTTTGGCACATGAGTATCCTCCTTTGATCTCTCTTATTTCTGTGGGGTCAGTGGTAATGTCCTCCCTCTCATTTCTGATTTTATTTATTTGTGTCTTCTCTTTTTTTTCTTTGCCAGTCTATCTTCTGGTTTGTCGTTTTGTTGATCTTCTCAAAGAATCAAGTTTTGGTTTTGTTGATTATTGTGGGTTTCTTTTTTGGTCTCAATTTCACTTATTTCTGCTTGGATCTTTCACTATTTATTTTCTTTGGCATGGTTTGGGATTCGTTTGCTGTTCTTTTTTCAGTTCCTCCAGGTGTGCAGTTAGACCTTCAATTTTAGCTTTTCTTCTTTTTAATGTAAGCATTGAGGGCTTACATTAATTTCTCTATCAGCGCTGCCTTTGCAGTGTCCCATAGGTTTTGATATGCTGTGTTCTCTTTTTCATTTGTCTCAAGATATTTGCTGAATTCTCTTGCAATTTCTTCTTTGACCCACTGGATATTTAAGAGTGTGTTGTTTAATCTCCATATATTTATGAATTTTCCCTTTTTCCATCCACTATTGATTTCCAGCTTCATTCCATTATAAACAGATAAAGGGTTTCGTATAACTTCCATCTTTTTAAAATTTATTGAGACTTGTCTTGTGACCTAACATATGATCCATCGTAGGGAAAAATCCATGAGTCTTTGGAAAGAATGTACATTCTGCTGTTTTGGGATGCAATGCCCTATAGATGTCTGTTAGGTTTAGTTCATTTATAATATTATTTAGTTTCTCTCTTTCTTTATTGATCCTCTGTCCAGAAGTTCTATCCAATACTGAGAGTGGTGTATTGCAGTCTCCAATTATTATTGTAGTTGTACATCTATTTTTCTTCTCAGTTTTGCCAGTGTATTCCTCATGTACCTTGGGGCACTCAGATTAGGTGCATAAAGATTAATTATAGTTATTTCTTCTTGGTGAATTGCCCCCTTTTAAAATATAATGACCTTCTTCATCCCTTATAACAGGTTTGCATTTAAAATCTATTTTGTCCGATATTAATATCACTACCCCAGCCTTTTTTTTGTTTTGTTTTTACTCTTTGAATGGAATATCTTTTCCCAACCTTTCACTTTTAACCTGGTTGTGTTCTTGTGGGTCTTTTGTAGACAATATATAGATGGCTCATATTTTTTAATCCGTTTTATCAGTCTATGTCTTTTGACTGGGGAGTTCAAACCATTAACATTCAATGTTATTACTGTAAAGCATTACTTACTTGATCCATTTTGTCCTTCCACTCTCTGTTGTCATATCACTCTATTGTCTATCTTCTTATCCTTTAGTTTACCCTTCCTAATAATACCCATTTCTATAGTTTTCTCCAAATCTCTTGCCCTTGTTTTTTCTTTTCAGGCTGTGCACTCCTTTTAGTATCTCTTGCAATTCTCCTCTTTTGGAAGCATATTCTATCAATTTTCATTTGTTTATAAAGACTTTGAACTCACCCTCATTTTGAAGGACAGTTTTGCCAGATACAGAATTCTTGGCTGGCAGTTTTTCTCTTTCAGTACCTTCAATACATCATACTACTTTCTTCTCACTTCCATGGCTTCTGAGGAGAGGTTGGCACTTAATCTTATGATGGCTCACTTGTATGTGATGCTTTGCTTTCCTCTTGCTGCTTTCAGAATCCTCTCTTTATCTCTGATATTTGTCATTCTGAATAGTAGGTGTCTTGGGTGAGGTCTATTCAGATTTCTTCTATTTGGGGTGCATTGTCCTTCTTGGAGATTGATATTTATGCCCTCCATAAAGTTTAGGATATTTTCGGTCATTATTTTCCAAAATATTCTTTCTGCCAGTTTTCCATTCTCTTCTCCTTCTGGGACACTGATAATGTGTATGTTTGTGCATTTTGCATTGTCGTTTAATTCCCTGAGACCATGTTCCATGTTTTTCATTCTCTTCTCTTTCTGTTCTCTTGTCTTTTCCAATTCAGATGATTTGTCTCCAAAATCACTAATTTTGTCTTCAAGCAATTCAAATCTCTAAAGTGTTTTTCAGCTCATCCATCATGTGTTTCATTCCCATAAGGTTTGTGACTTTTTTTGCAGTGTTTCAAATTGTTCTTTATGTTCACCGAGTGTCTTCTTAATATACTTTATTTCTTTAGTTTATATTTTCATGAATCTTTGAATTGATTTAGGAGAGTTGTGTGATTATCATTGATTAGTTGTCTTAAATCCTGAATCTTTCAGGATATTTGGGTTGTTCCTTTGGCTGAGCCATCTCTTCCTGTTTCATAGTATGGTTTGTTATTTTTTGCTGATGCCTAAGCCTCTGAATATGTTGGTGAATTTACACCGATGGCCAATTTCTCTCTCTTGCCTATTGTTTTTTCCCACAACTGTTCTTTGATATTTGGTTCAACTTATTCTAAGTCTTTAAAAATTGCCCAGCTTAAGTTATCAAAATCATGTCAGGGACCCACTAATAGCACACAAATTTTCTCACAGGGAATATATAGAGATAACCCAAAGCAGTTTTTGTCTGTGCAACTTCCAGACCAGCCAACAGATGGCACTCATTGTCACACCTTTCCACAGAGTTCTTTCAGTCTAGGCTTTCCTGGGTTCCTGTGTTGAATCTCCACAATGGAGATTCAAACTAGGCTTTGCTGGCCAAATTCACTGAAGAAAAACCCTCCAACTCCCCCTCTCTTTTCCCTTGAATCAATTGACAAGGAGGAAGATGTCTGTTCCCCTCTTAGTTGGCTGCAGTGAGCCAGGGGTTTTATCCCAGCATAATATCTTGGGGTTGAGAGAGGGGAGCCTTTCCTGGCCACCCTGTGGCTTTGTAGCTCAAGTTTGTTTTTTTGAGTTCTTTGTCTCTCTGTCCCTCACTCTCCTGGGAGTTATGAAGCACTGTCCTGGTCTGCTGACCCCCAAAATGGGTCCCTCAGGCAGCTTTTGTCTCCCTGTTAGTCAGATGCCATCTTCCCACAATCCCAAGTGTGTGTTTTGTTTGTGATGCAGGCATGTAGGGAAAGTATACAACTTATACTGGGGCCCAGAGAAGGCTTTCTGAAGAGGATGATGCAGGCACTGTGTTGAAGGGTGAGGAAGCCAGTTGAAAATATGGCAGAGGGACTCTTCATTCTTTTGGTCACTGCCTCACTGTGGTTTTCATGAATTTCAAGAACCCACTTCTCCACTTCAGTTTTCCTGAGGGTAACTATGGCATGACATAAATTCTTTTATGGTATTTAATTTTACCTACTCTCAATTATTTGTGTGCAATGTATTCATTCTGGAGGATTCTCCATTGTTAACATGTAATCCCAACATCCTCCTCTCCTCCCAGCCTGCCGGTGAGCCACGCTGATGGAGGGCACGGCGGGTTCCAGGAAAGATTGTGAAGTTATTTCCCACTCCGCTTTTCCCTTCTCTGATGAGGCTACCCCATGTGGCTCCTATTCTTCTCGTGTTACCCAGGTTCCTGCATTCAAGAGGAAAAATCTCAGAGATGCTATAGGCTTGGTGTGAGATAGTAAATGTATTTGGCCTTATGAGAGTACATCAAAGAGAACCACAGAAAGAGCCAGATAATGAAAAGTCAGGCAGAGCGGCCCCAGGGAGACAGCATCTTCAGTGGTGTTGGCAAGATGGAGTCTCACACAAGTATTCATAAAGTTGGCCCTGGAAACAGGTTCAGGGAATGCAAACTCATTTTAAATTAGCATTAGAAAGGCAAAAGTGGAACTACACATCAGCTGCCAAGAAGTTTATTTACTGCACCATAAGGTGAAGTAGAAATAAATGGTTTTCATATTAATAACCTGTTCCCCACAGGCCATAACACCTCACCAGTAGTGCTGCTTCTGCTACTGTAAATAGGTGTGTAGATAATAGTAAAGCCACAGTAGTGAGGCCTGATGAGGGTGCCCATCACTGGCACCTGCCATTTCCTCATTTTCAATGGGCATATGCTGGTACCTAGGTCAGGGCTGGTGTGCAGATTAAATAAAGACATGTATGTCAAGCAACTGTACAGCACCTGATGTGTAGATAGTGGGACTCTCTCCTCCTCCTCCTCATGCCATTGAGTGGGAGCCTGGGAAGCTTAAGTGAAGTCTTTTTCCAGTGAAAGTGACAGCACTGGGATGGATCTACCTCTGTAGAGCATAAATTAACACTAAATATAATCCTTCTTTTAAGGCATCCCTTTATGACTATTACCAACAAAACATTGATCAGATGTATTAATAAATGTGCATCTAATCAAATCCATTTAAATTTTAAAAATAGGATGTTAGATTCTGTTTGTGTACCCAAAGATTACTCATTTATTAGTTTTACCTGCCAGTCATCAAAAGAAATAGTGAGGGTATTTGGCTTCTGACTGCAGTATGCATCTCATTGGTGACATTTTTAGGCAACAGTCACATACAAATGTTTTGCATTTTCTTTCATTGCACATTTTCAGCAGTCTTCAGTTCTCCAAGACTGGGCCAATTTGAATTATGTTGGGGTCAGATAATTTATTTTTATAATGCTTTAAGGAACTTCAGGATGAATAGAAGATGATGATGTGTTCTGGGAGCCCGTTTGCAGCTGATGGCCTGTATATGGGAGAGGGTTGGTGAATAGAAGAGCATAAACTAGTTGCTTTTTTCAGGATACCAATCCACGTACTGATGGGATAATCCAGAACACATTGAAGAAGTTCTTTATTTGTTTATCGTTATTGTCCATCTTGACTTATTTCATTGACCAAAGAAAACTTTTCTAACAGGAAATATAGTTGGAAATTAAGAAAAAAAAAAAACTCCCCCATTTGTTTTTTAGATCTCTTTGCAGATATGGGACACAAAGTTAATATAGAGGGTTTGACTCACCTCTAGGACCTTCAGTAGCTTTTTCTTTCAAAACACTTTGTACTAAGCTATACCGAAAAATGGTGAGCTAGCTTTTTCTCAAAAAGTGTAATTTTTCATGTGTCTGTCAGAGTGTCAGAAAACATCTTACTGATAACCACATATATATTTTTTTCACCAGGGAATGACATGCCTCTCTCTATCAATTTTTACCCTTTCCTTTAGGAACAGAATGTTGATTTTCTACTGGGCATATCATCACAATTAAAAGATGCCATTTGCTTGCCTTCTATGGAGCTAATTTGGCCATGTGACTAACTTATTGCAGTGAAATAAAAGGGAAATGTTTCATGCAAATTCTAGGAGTATTCTTTAAAAATGAGGCTACATTCTTTTTCTTACTGTCTGGGTGACAGATGTGATGACTGGAGCTCAAGCAGCCATTTTGTACCATGTACAGTGGCATACCAAGGATGATAGAGCAGTAAAGACAGAAAGAACCTTGAGTCCCTGATTACCATGGAGCTTCTAAACTATCCCAGAACTTCTTTGTTATGTGAGAGAAGATCAACTTCTGCCTTATTAAATCTCTTTTCCTCTTTCTTAATTATCATTATGCTTATTTATTGTTGTGTGGAGCCAGAACTAATTCTAATACAAAATTTAGTTCCTGGCAGCATGAATGACTGGTCATCTACTGGGTCTATGACTGGTTATCTACTGGGTCTGTAATCTCAGAAAACTTCATTTACTTCTCTTAGATTTAGTTTTTCTCACCCTTCTAGTGGCACAATAACAAAACCTACTATATTGGCAGAAAATATTTATGCAAGGCAGCATTCCTTTAACACAAACAAGAGTGGGAAATAAATTCCAGAGTACCTTCTGATGTCATTTGTAGTAATAATAAGAATAATTCCCATTTATTTAGCTCTTTCTAATTGCCAGGCACGAGGCTAATGCTGATACACATTTTGTTCAATTAACCAATTGACTAATGCATCCATTCATACAACAAATACTTATTGAATGTCTAAGCATGCATCAGACACTATTCTAGGTGCTGGGTGTACAGCAGTAAAAAAACAAGCTCCGACCTCATGGTGATAAGGGAAGTTTGGGACCCCAGTCCAGTCTCACACTCTTCTCCCTTTCCCTCCTCCGTCTCCTTCCCCAGGCCATCATTAACAAGATAAGCATAACAACATGTGTCTTTAAACTAAAAATTTGCAACTCAAAACCAAGGATAGCTCCCTTCCTTATGACCCTGAGCTAAGACTTTAGGCACCTGCCTAGCTACTAAGAATTTTACCTTTTTCGCTTAGCAACCCACTAGCCAATGAAGGGAAATTTATATAAACCCACAAAAACTGTTGTTAGGCGCCCAGAAACGGGAAACTGTTTTGTTTTTCTGGGCCAGCGCGCAATAAAATTATATTCCTCCTCTCCTCCTTATGCGGCTTGAGTTTTTTAGGATCAGATTTCCGCAACAATGGAACTCACATTTTAACAGGCAAGGAAAGATAAAAAACAAAGAAGTAGCTGTATGGTATGTCAGTTAGTGGTAAGCATTATAACAAAAAATAAAGTAAGGCAAGAGAGAGAGAGACTGCTGGGTGATAAGGACAGTGGTCAAGGCCCATCTCAGTGACCCATCCAGATACTCGGGGGAGTGTCCAGGAAGTGAGAACAGT
The DNA here is from genome assembly GCA_004027955.1 of Chaetophractus vellerosus. Taxonomy (NCBI): domain Eukaryota; kingdom Metazoa; phylum Chordata; class Mammalia; order Cingulata; family Chlamyphoridae; genus Chaetophractus; species Chaetophractus vellerosus. The sequence continues at coordinate 9,597 of PVKH010000015.1, read as the reverse complement.
CACCACAAACACTCCATGGTGGGAGCATTTTGAGTCTCAAGGGACAGCGTGAAAGCCTGTGAGCTGGACTGGGTGGAAGGCCAGGAGATGAGGCCTGAGACTTAAGAGCGTGAGCTTGCCCAGAGATTTGCTGATCACTGGAGCAGTTTCATTCTGGAGGCCATACAGGCACTTACAGCATGCGGGTCGAGGCTTATCCTGATGTCCTGTGAAGAGAAGAGACAGGAAGGGGAGGAGCAGGGAGGAGACAGCCTGACGCCTGCGGAGGAGGCTGTGAGGAGGCAGAGTCTAGACAGGATTTGCTGATGGAGGGAGGTGAGGAAGAATGGGTGGAGTGGAGCAAGGCTTGGTTTTGGGTGTGGGCATTCTAAAGGTTGGGAATGTAAGGGGATGAGATACACACTGAAATACATGTTGTCCTTGTTTTTAGGAAATACCTACTGAGGTGTGAAAGGGTAAAAGGGCATTGTGTTCAGAATATATATACATATATATACACACACATATATAAAACAGGGAGAGAGAGAGAGAACCTGAGGAAAAGAGAGATTGTGAGAGAAGTACAAAGTAAATCTGGTTAATTGTTAACATAGGCAAAATCGGAGTGAAGGATACATGGGAACTTTTGTACTGTTCTTGCAACTTTCTGTATGTTTAAAACTATGTTAAGATAAAAAGTTAAAAGCCAGTGGTGTTACTGAGTTGGCACTGATATATGGGTCTGTAAATCTGGACTTTGCCAGGGAATGGATGGGTTTAGAGCCAGAGAACTATGCATTGCCATCACGGAGGTCTGAAGTCTGAGGGTTGAGACTCAGATCTCTGGGGTTCATAAGTGAGGAGGACCCAGCAAGGAAATGGAGAAGCAGCAGCCAACATGGCAGGAGAACAACCAGTGGCCGATGCCCCAATGTTACTGGTCCTTTCTCCAAAGCTATAAATTTTAGTTCAGGCCCCTAAACACAGTTTTGCTAATGTGCGAGAAACAGGCTTTATCCAGAGGGAATTGATATCTGCAGCTGAAACTGATGTTTCAAGAAGACTTGACAGTTGCTAGAGTCATAACAGGCAATCTGAAATAAGACTCATGCTATTCTGGTTGCTTCACCTGCATCGCCTCACTTTATACTATAACCGCACTAGGAGGACGGATCCTATTAGCTCCATTTTATAGGTGGGGAAACTGAGGCCCAGCAGCACTCAATGACCGTCTTAAGAACACACATCTGACAAGTGAGGGGTCCAGGATGCAAACTCAGAAAGCCTCAGGTCAGAACCGTTCCTCACACCCCAGCCACACAGACTCTCCAAGAGCAAAGGGTGGAAGTTATGCAGATTGGGGGGCAAGATTTTCAAGTCAGAATCTATATCTTTCTCTTTTAAGTGTTTGGAGATGGAGAATGACTTTGCTGGAGTGACCTGGGATATGTTAAACTGGAAAGAAGGTGTGTGGGGCCTGAGATGCAGGAAGCCGTGGGCCAAAGTCAGCGGGGAGCAAGGACTGGTGTCGTGGAGGTGGAAAGAGCCAATGAAGAGACATATGACAGGAGGCAAGGCTTGGGGACCCACAACAGGATGACCAGGCTGCAGAGAATCTTGAGTAGCTGATTGACTTAATCCCAGCAGGAGGAATTTCTCTGGCTCAGGAATGCTTTCAAACAGCCTGGCATGTACCTGCAGATGCAGGCTGTTACCTGATATCTGATGCCTAATGACAATGATTTTCAGAAGTTCCCTGGAAAAACAAACCCAATGAATCAGAAAAATCACAACAAACTTTTCTTTAATTATCAAGTAATATTTTTCCAATGTGACAGTTAGAACTGGGTTTGGTGGCTTATTACAGAGAAACCCAATGACAAAAAGTCAATGAAAATAGAAGCCTTTTCTCTCTCGTGTAAAGAAGTCCAGAGTCATATTGTTGAGGACTACCGTATCTTCCCATTTCACCACTGTACCATCCTGAGGCTGGGGATCTGCTTTTTACAGTCTAAGATGGCTGCTTGAATTTCAGTCCTTACATTTGCATCCCAGGCCCCAGAATGCTGGGGCATGAACATAGAAAGATGACTCTCTCTATTAAGAAGATTCCCTGAAATACCACAAAAAGTTTCTTCTTACATCTTATTGGTTAAGGCTTGGTCTCAAGGGCACATCTAATTTTGAGAGACTCGGAATATACTCTTTTACCTGGGCAGCAACATGCCAGACAAGATGATTGGGATATTTTATTAAGAAGAAGGAGAGTGTGATAGTTTGAAGTTCTTTTTTGAATCCCAAAAGATTATGCTCTTAAACTAATCTATTTCTGTGGGTGAGCGCCCTTTGATTGCATTAGATCACTTGATCAGATACTTTTGATTGGACTACATCAGTAAGGCATGACTCAGGCTAATTCTCTGCCCTCTTGCTGGGTCTTACATAAATGGAGACACAGAGAGAAAGGAAGCCACCATTTTTGACCCTGCTATGTGAGAGAGGACTTGAGGATTGCTAGCAGCCACAGCTTAGGCACGAAACCTCCAAGATGCTGGGTCCACTGAGCAGCTCAAGAGGAGACGAGCCCTGCCATATACCTGATTGCCATGTGGCAGGACACCAGGATAACCAGTAGCTCTTTGGTGAGAAAGCATCTCTGATGGTGCTTTGATTTGGACATTTCATGGCCACGGAACTGTGAGTTTTTACCCTAAATTACCCATTATAAAAGCCAACATATTATGCATCGGCAGCCCTTTGGCAAAGGAAGACAGGGAAAGTGGATATTTGGAGGCAATCAGCTGTCTCTGCCTACCTGCCATGCTCTGTGCTGTCTGTTAGACCTTTGAGCCCTTCAAGTTGGCATCATCTAATGGCTTAGGTCCCTGTCTTGGCTAACTTCACAATCTGGTGCATTATATTTTTCTCAGTTGTGGATAATGCTTGTGAGTTCAAGTGTTCATTAGTCACACGGTTATGCTGTGGTCTATACTTAATTATTTGTTTGTTTATTATTCATTTCTTTTTGCTGTGCACTGACTTGGTTTACTTAGTGCTGGCTGACCTAAAGAACGCCTCAGTAAAATAGACTTTAAACTTGAAAATTAGAACTTGCCAACTTAATTCCTCATCTTTAAGACATTTGTTTTGGGTCTAGCCTGTGGCTTGTTGGTTGGACTGGGCCTTTTGGAGGATGTGCCAGCTTTTCTGTCATAGATGAGGTTGCTTCCTGGTTGACAGAGGCCAGATGTGGAACTGACACACCCTCTTGCCTCTTGGAAAGCTGCGTGCCGTGGGCTGAGAAAGGAGGTTGAGAAGGGCTTTCTCTCTGACAAGAGAGGTGCTGGCTCTTTCCCTGAGGATCACAGTTCACAAATGTTTCCACCACCCACAACCCCAAGCAGGCCACAGGGCACAAAAGAGGACAGATGCCTACTCCTGTAATAATATTTTAGAGTGGAAGTGACCTCAAGGACATTTGCCCAGACTGCCCATTTGGAAATGAGAAGAAACTAAGGCAGAGAGAGGTACAGCCACTTCTCTCCAGTGGGAAGAGTATGGAAGATTTGGAATTCCAACTTGGCTACAACAATTTCTGTGCCTGCGATGTGTTAGTTGGGGTTCCCCAGAGTAACAGAACCGACAGGAGACATATATGCAAATATTAAGGTATTTTTTACATGAATGGTCTCAGGCAACTGTGGAGATCGGCAAGTTCAAATTCCATAGGTCAGGCTGCAAGTTGGAAACTCAGTGAAGGTGCATTCCTCAAGAGAAGCGGGATGGCTGGAGTAGAGATAGAGATTCTTCTTTCTGCCTGCTGAAATCCTCAGTTCTGGCTGCAAGACCTCCAATTGATTAGATGAGGAGACTCCTCTCATTGAAGAAGGCAATCTCCTTTGTTTATTGTAGATGCAGTCAGCTGTAGATGCAACCAACACATGATTAAAATACATCTACGAAATACCCTCACAGTAACAATCAGGTCATTGCTTTCTTGACCAGGCAACTGAACACCATAAACCAGCCATTTTGACACCTGAACTTACCATCACATGTGATTACAGAAATATTTAATTTCCCCATCTTTCTAATGGTGCTAATAACGCTTAATTCATAAGAGAAGATTAAAAATTCTGTTGTAAATCATTCTTCAAATATGAGGTATAACTATATAACTAGTGCAAAACTGTAGTATAAAGTGAGAGCCAAGTTGAGAAGCTAAGTTTCCATTTTTGTTTTGTTATTTTGCCTCTATGTTGCTTTGGAGCATTGCAGAAGTTTGGATTCCTTGTCTGTTTCCTGTGGAACAGGGTGACCGTTTCATCTAGAGGCAGAAGTTCCTAATCTTTATTTGTATATTTGAAGTCCGTGTTATAAAAATTGTAAACAGACGACCTTTTATCATAGCATAAACATTCTGCAAAAATAAGACAGTATTTATTACTTCAAAAAACTGGTCTTGTCAAAACTCATACAGAAGATTTTCCCCGGTCTCCTCTTTTGTTCATCCACTCAAACAGACTGGTTTACCTAAAACCTCCTAATTAACATCAAAGCATTGGCCCAGTGGTTGGATGAGTGACCAGTACCCTCAAGCTGATGGGTTCCTTTCTCAAGTTTTCCTCTGGATTTTGTTGTAGGAACTAATCCCACTGAAATTACTCTTAGTTATAGCCTGAAAATTCTAGAAAAAATAGATGCCATCTGTTGAAGAGAAGAGAAAGGCTAAGGAGGTAAGCACCTGTAGGAATGGACAGGGCCCCTGAAGATTCTGGAAAGACTCCTTCAAGCCTTGACTTGACAAGATTCATGTCGTGGACAGATGCATCATAATTGGCTTTAAGTAGGAACAATAGGCATTAGCTTTGGAGCCTGGGACAGGACTGGAAGGCAAGGGCTGTTATGCTTCCAGCGAGGAGTCCTGGGATACCAGTTGCAGGCTGGCCCCTGCCCCTTCTGAGGGGTACTTTTTGCCTTGTGGGTGTGAGGGGTGTTTGTTCAAGTAAGTGACCCAAGAGATATAATTTACCAGGTCAACATGATCTTCCTGTATCACCATCTCCCTAGGGATCCCTTACATTTTGGCCAAACATAAGGAACTTAATATTTAATGTTAAAAGAGAAACTGTTTAGAAAGTCTAGGAACCTATCACGTGCCTCCTGGCAATTATGAGGTCCCTGGGCTCCCCTTAAACAAAGAGCTTTGTTCTTTTAAAGCAATTACCAGAAGTAAAAGAAGCTATAATGCCAGTGAAACTTTTAAAAGGCATATGGGCAGAAAAAGGATCTGAGTTGAGGCTCTCTGTAGATAGCGGGGAATATCCCCTGGACAGAGAACAAGCCTGCAGTAGAAGCGGACTGAAAATTTAGGACCCCTTTCAGCCTGGCTCTTGCCAACACCCAGCCACGGTGGGGGACGATGTTAGCATTTAGTTGACACTTTTACTCTATTCTGATGGAATGCATCGTAGAACTACTCATGACTGTGAGAGAATAGCGGTATCATGAAGTTATTTTTCCATCAGTTTTCCAGCACCTTTATTAGCAAATTAGAGTTGGATGAGTCAAGTGCTTGGATCAGTAACAGTGGCCAAGCAGTATTAAGCCACTTTGCTGGTAAATCGCCCTTTGTTTATTGGAAAGCTCGTGTCCTGGCACTCGAAGTTCTCTGTGTCTGGTCCCATACTGCCTTCCCAGTTTTCCCTACCACCAGATTCCTTTAGCTTGTCATTCCTCTATGGCTTGGTCCAGCAGCACAGCCATCCTGGCCTTTCTAGGTTTTTCTTCCAGCTGGGAGCTCCTTCTCACTTTGTGGTTTTCACTGCCTGCAAGCGCCTGCTGGCCATGTTTCTGCTAATTGGAAAAAGTCCACTGTGGGAGAAAAGACCTTTGAATGGGTAAAAGGGGAGTTAGACAGGGAGGCTGAGCATTGTCTCCAGAGACTGTCTGCTATTCTGACTTTCTTCTCCCAGAGAAATCTGCTTCCCAGGACCTGGTTTGCTCTCTGCAGACTCTGTTCTCCTTACTTGTACTTCAAGTTGAGGTCAAATCACTCTTCCTCAAACTTGTTTTTCTCCTTTTTCCCCCTCACTCTAAGACGGGTCCCAGCCCTTGGAGGAAAAATATCCCGCAATGGTTTTGTGCTAATAGGCAGCATTTAAGCATCTTTCAGCTTCTTTAAGCATGAGATTGTAAAAAGTTGGGGTGTGCCTTATTGATAGAAAAAAAGTATAGGTGTTCATATATGTAAGCAAAACTGCATTTGCTACAAATTAGAGATAGGAGAAATGAATTTTGATTTCCCAGTTATCATGTGGGAAAGCAGAGTAGAGAGCTGTTTTTCTATCCTGATCTCTTCTGTGATGTTTCTTTGTTTCCTAACTATGCCAGAAATTTGGAAGGAAACTGGTCATAGAGCTGCTGAAGGGTTCAAAGAGCCTCATTAAAAGTGATAATAATGCTATTGTTTTCTTCTATTGTCAGACCACTTGATCATTTTAAAAAATTGAATACACAAATACCGGAAAAATTTTTATCTGCTTGGTACCCTTTGCTTCTCTGAACATCTTTATTTATCATTCCTTGAGAACAACTAAAACCTCATCCAAATGTGTGATCTCACTGCTCATATCTCAGAAGACAATGTTGTATTGGAATGTGGAGTGTTTCCTTGGGGTTTCTGAGGTCTATTTTTCCAAAAACAATATGGTGCATTAAAGTTGTATACTTTAATTTTCCAGAAAGCACTGGGTATATATTATATAAAATATGGTCCTTGGTTTAAGATCCTCATGTTTCAGGAAGCATCTCAGTTATCTCTTTGTAATAACATCTACTCACAAACCATTTATTTGAAGGCTTGGGGCTTATAAGCCTGCTAGTTCGGAGGCAGAAGCAAGAAAAACAAACTGACATCTTTTGAAACACAGCTTCTCCCCTGAGGGGCTCCATCCCTGGCTGGTTCCCTGGGCTTTGTTTGTAGACTGCTCCTTAGTCTAGAGTGGACAGGTCAAATTCTTGATACCAAGTGGTGAAAATTAAGGTCAATATCATGGAAAAGCTTTTGTCTTAGGAGAGCTTCTAAGAGACAGGGGAAAAAAAAAACGAATTTCTTTTCAAATTTAATGTTGATGAAGGTGTCCTTTGGAAAATCACAGGAATAACAACCAAAGTTGGGGAGGCACTGAAGAATTTGCTTCCTGGTAAGGCAACATGATGCAGTAGAAATTGCACAGCCTTTGGAGTTAAGTATCTCTGGCTGCACTAATAGTGAATTGCATGCAGTGCTTGTTAAAAGGCAGGTTCTTAGGTTCTCATCCAAAATTAGTAAATGAGGGTCTCTGGAAGAAAGTCCTTGGTAACCTAATTTGACAAGCTTACCAGATGATTTTTATAAATCGTTTGAAAGCTTACTACATGCCACATACTGTTCTAAGTGCTTTACATGAATTAGCTCAGTTAGAACACAAAGCACCTGTCTGAGCTCAGTATTGTTATGGTACAGCTGAGAAAGCTGAGGCTTTGCCTTGTCATTGAACTTGCCCTCAAGATGTGAACACAAGCATTCTGAATTTCGAATCCATACTCCTAAGCACTACGATGCCATGCTAAGCTGTTTATGTCCTTGATATTTTGAGAACCACTAAGCAAATTAATTAACCCCTCTGAGTGTCAATTTCCACATCTGTAAAATGGGTAGACCCATATCTAAAGGGTGACAGCTATTACATCCTGCTGATGGTAAGTCCAGCAGCCCTGCTTTCTTGGGCTATCAAGAACATCTATATTCATGCAATATCCTATATTTTTTGTTTGCATTCATGTACACACTTCAAATATGCAGATGGTAGGGATGATGAAGGCAATATTATTTGAAATTTTATAGAGCATATTTTCTGAGATGGCTTCTGTGTTGAGAGATTTCACTGTGGCTAGATCTGGATACCTTTCAAGGTTTTAAAATTTTTGCCTTTCTCCCCCCACCTTTTTTTTTTTTTTAAGTTTAGCCTGAAAAAGAAGAAATGTCTTCTTCGGGTCAGCTATTTAATGGTCATCCAGTTTAAACACAAGCATCTGTATAACCAGTAATAATTAAATTATTACTTTGTCTATAACAAGGAACTTTTGACTAGTGACCTACTCTTTGGAAAACACGTGAACTCTACAAGGCTTCTATTTGTTGCCTTGGCAAAGATAACTTACAAGGAGTCTGATATCTTGAGTTTTTCCTCTTTTCAGAGCATAAGAATAATTATTTGTTTTAAAAATTGAAAATATTTTCAAGGTGACTAATCTATCCTTTTAAATTTAAGAGCAGGGACTTAATTCACAAGACACAAAATTATTGCCTGTTGTTGAAGCTAAACATGATCTTTTATTAATTATTTGGCCAAAGGATTTGAATCCTTGTCAAGACTGCTCTTTGCAGCACCACAGGGTGACTCATGTGAGGGTGAAACTGGGTAGCTTTGGGTTTGAATGTCCTGGAGCACAGCTGTGACCTATACTTTACTTTCTGTCTTTATAGCATAATACTTTAATTAATCCCATTTCATGAGGCATGAGGACAATGCAAAACTGTTTTTTGCTAGGGGTTTCAAAAACTTCCCTAGAAAAATGTCTCCAACGTGACCAGGAAGTAAGCAGAGTAAGCTGTCCCTCATGTCTTTCTCTAGAAGAAAAGTTGTCTCTGCCAGGATAGATGGAAATGAGTGAAGGTGGTAAAGTCAGGCTGGTTGAAGGAGGTGGTGGGAGGAGAGTACTTACCCAACTGATAACTAAAGAGCAAACTCTCCATTCCTGAATAATCCAATTCATATTGTGGAGGTTTGCATGAAAATGGTACACACATTGACTGATATTTTTCCAATGAATGTTTATTGTACAACTACTATGTGCCAGGTCCTTTGCCAATAACTGTAGATTCAATGTAGAAATTGACAAAGCCAGACAATGGTCCTACACCTTTGGAGCTTAGCATCAGGGACATACATTCAAATAATTCCAGAAAAGAGTGTAAAGTCAGAATTGTGATGTGTAACAAAGGAAAGGTAAATGGAGCTGTGGCAGCTCATGGTAAGCAGACATGACCTAGACAGAGCATCCAGGGAAGATTCTCAGGGGAATAATCCTTCAGATGAAATTTGAAGGGGAAGTAGGGTTTAATTTGTCAAAAGATGGGAGTCTTCCAGGTAGAGGGAAAATGTTTTCAGGGGCAGTGCAGTGGTGGTAGAAGTTGGGGAGAATGATGTGTTTGAAGAGCCAAAAGCACACCCGTATGACTGGTGCTCAGACAACACGGGGAGCACGGTGGGATGGAGCTTATGACCTAGGTAGGGCTTGAGGGGAGCATAGTATGGGATGGAGTTAATGACTTAGGTAGGGCAGACCGTGAGGGGCCTAATGGGATTTTTAAAGAGAGCTATGGAGAGCCACAAAGGGTTTCAGGTAGAAGGGTGATATAATCAGATTTGTATTCTGTAAAGAATTTTCCGTCCACCATAAAACAAATGTAATGGGGGCTAGATGGATGTATGGAGACAAGACAAGAGGTTGTGGCAGTGGGAAGGCATGGTTTCTAAGACGAAGGTGGTGATGAAGATAGAGGCTAAGAAA